>VYZV01037669.1:98420-128354 GCA_013401275.1 Pandion haliaetus | reverse complement strand
CCCGCGTGTTTTTCTTTTTTTCCTGTTTTCCCCCCCCACCCCCTTGGGGGGGGGGGGGATGTGAGTGAACAGCTGCGTGGTGCTTAGTTGCTGACTGGGGTTAAACCACAACAAAAATTAAAACTAATACTTCGTAAATATTCACTAAATAAAAAAATGAGATAATTTGTAAGGTAATTTACAGAGCCGCAGTGAGGCTCAGGAGTGATATTAGACTGCATGGCAATCTGTGAAGCAGCAGTACCCCACCAAGATGCTCTGCTTGCTCAATATAGAACCATGCAAGAAATTTTGTAAGTATTTGTTAAAAAGTACTGTGCGATAAAAACACCAGTTCTTCCTTCAGCAATTCTTATTATGAACTTCCCAAAACTTGCCTCCTGCCAGGAGCATGTTTTTACTTTCTTTCTGCTACCTTAGTTGGATGAACAGCTTAGGATTGGAGGAACAGTAGGCCTATGTTTTGGTGAAATTTTTAGCTTTGTATTTTGAAGTCAGGAGAGGATAATGTGGAGTTTTTCCATTTCTTCCCAGTGTGATTCAATGGGAATTACATAATTCCCTCAAGGTCTGGAAACCTTTGCTTTATGGAATAGTTCCTTTTCATTCAATGGATATTTACTTTTGACTCCTCTAAAATTCAGATAACTTGTCTCTGCCAAAACAAATTGATCCTGAACATGATATTGTTTCTCTCTTGTTCCTGTAGAATGTTAAAAAAACCATTTCCTTGGCTTTCAGCAACAACGTCTCCTTTTAAATATTCAAATACTTTCAGATGTCACTTCACTGAAAGACAAAAGCCTGGTGCAGAATAAGTGTACTATTAGAAACAATTAGCTTAAATGTTCTGAGTGGAAGATAAGACAATAGCTACAAAGCAGCAGAATATTCCAGTGAATCTTCAGTTTCATCAGTCTTTATTTTCACTTTTAATGAAGATTATGCTTCATTTTCAATATACTACAATAAAAATTTGAAGGAAAAAATAATCACAGTATTTCCCATATTATTTGAGTTCTTTGTGAATTGAAGAAACTAAAATGGTTTGTTGCAGATAAACATAACAAAATTTTGACAAAATTTCTGATAGAACATAAAATCTTTGAAGGCATTGGGAATTAAAGTGTTACTTGTATGGGTTTTACAGCATGTGAAGAACCATAATAGTTTTTTTGACAGATTTAATTTGCAGTCTTCTTTACAAATTAAAAATACTTTTTGGGGGGGTGCATACATGTATGCACATATATGCTAATCTACATCTATGCATACATGCAATATTTTTTAAACAAGTTGTTATTTAACATTAAAGAATGTTAGCAGAGTCAACAAGGTCTTGCAAGACGTTCATTAAATTGGAGATGATGTCTTTTTCACTTAATAACATCCTCAAAAAGCCTTCAGGTGATTTAAAATTTGTATTCTTGGGAATAACTTCAAAAATAGTGAGGGAGGGAGGTAACTTAAAATTTGTGTTTGTCTCCAATACCTTTAAGGCATTTTATCAAATAATACAAATAATCAAATAAATGCAAGATGCATAAGCAGTCTAATAGGTGGGCACCCAGATAACGGGAATCCTCTCACTGAGGGAATGCCCTTAATGAATGGGTTACACAGTAAGGTTCCATGTTGCTTATTTCTCTTTTTTGTCCCTTTAAATCCTGGATTCTTTCCTGTGGATAGTTGAATGACAGATTTAGTGGCACCATTCTAGACAGTTTGATAGTTCATTGGCTAAAGCAGCTTCCTGGGAAATGTGAACTATGGATTTAAATCTCCTTAAGCTGCAGGGAACAAGGACAAGAACATTAACAATAAACTGCTTTCCATAAAGCACTGCTATTCCTTTGAATTGAACTCAGGGCTGCCTCAAAGTACAGAGCATAGGCTGAAACAAGGTGGATTGGGGCTTCTTGGAACAAGCTAGAATTTAACAGCCACCTTGCCACTGAAAGAATGTAAATTGATTTCATCTTGGTCTGACTTCTTCAGCCAGCATGTGTACCTTAGACTACCCAGGGTTAAAATACCTAAATCTGATACACCTCCAGCACACAGATTGCATACAGTATTAAAGGCCTGAGACTTCCTTTTATGTTTCTTTATAAGGACATACCTGTTTTTCACATATCACTTCTGCCTTTGCAATGTCTATAGAAAGATGCACTTCCAGCAGCTATCAGAACGGCTCATTTCTAAAATTCTCATCCAGACAAAATTCCAAATAAAGCTTAAGGTATCTTCAGCTAAGTGAAAAATACGACAGTCTTTCATTATGATTTATTTTTAGATTACAGCTGTGTCACTGTATTTGTATGATCCCCTAGCACTTAAATTTCTGCAATGAACCCTAGATAAAAGGGGTATGTCAAAATGATAAGTGTAACTGTCATTCTGGTTTTATGAGAAGCTAAGATTTTAGTTTGTTTCAGCTGTCCATGTACTTTAATAAATACAAATAATTTATTTGGCTTTTTCTATGTTCAATTTAGAATTTCAGCTGATCAGAGAATGTAAACTATTACATTATGGTACAAGACACCTAAAATGCCTGATTTAATTAAATGCTGTAGGTAAATCAATATAATATAGTTACATACGGCATATGTGTTTTGTTGTTTTATTTGATTCATTAAAGTATTTTCTTATTGAATGAAATTGATCTTTTCAAATTTGTTAAATATAAGATACTAAGAATATGAGGTTGTTTGGGTTTTTAGAGTGAAAATTGTTTTTCATTTCTAATCTAGGTAATGGGGTTTTTAATGGTTCAATTTCTCAATTCCTTTTGATGACTTTTACCAAAATATGTTTCAAGTGAACATCTCTGGGTACTTGAAGGATACATGCCGGGTATGCAAATACACAGACTAAATACATTTTGGTACATTTTCAACATGCAAATTACAGGTAATGCTTTTTGTTTCAAAGAAATACGCATTTTACCTTATAGCACTAAATATGTTTAAATTAGGGTAATATTCTTTAAAATAATATATGTTAATTTTGTCTGCCATCCTTATTTATGCTAATTAGTCTCTCTCTAGAAGTAGTTGCAATTAAAAAAAACAACAACAAAGTAACAATGTTATCTGTGGAATAAAAAGCTACTTAATGCAAATAAAACTGTCACAATCTGGCTCTAAATAGACTTGTGCTTTTATGAGTTGTTTTGACACTCTCTATTGCTATGCAAAATGGTGTATTAGAACACTAAAAGTATGAAAAGAGACTTGAGAGGAACAATTCCTCTCACTGTGCAGCAAAAATAACAATGTAAATATCTGTAACTATGTTAATTACCCATGACTTATTTCACTGTCATTGCAGGTGAAAGGGCACTTTTAGAAAGTTTTCCATGGGATCTATTTAAGACAGTTCCCTTAGGATTCCCTAATCCTGTTCCTCTTCATTAGCTATAAAAGCATTATAGACAGCTAGCTCAAATATAGATGTCTACAATATAAAACAGAGAAATTTTACCTTTTTGATTTAGAGTTGCATTTGCAGGTCAGACTCTTTGTATTTAAGCAGGGGAAACTGTAGATCTATAGAGAAAAAATATTATGAATATTGTCAATCATTTTAAATTGCTTACAAAATTCCATTAGTGATTCTAAAGAAACTGATACCTGCCACTGCCTCCTAATGTCCTCAGCTCACCACAACTTCAGCTGTGTTGGAAGGTTCTATGATTAATCTACCAGTCAGGTCTGTGATTAGGGTTGTCGGAAGGGAGAGGAAGCTATTAGAAAATATCTCAGTGTGACTTGGCTGAAGAACACTAATAAAGTTGAGAGCTGTGTATTGTCCAATGACAAATGAGCACAGTAACAAGTCTGTACACAATACTGGTAGTTTATGATGACCTGAAAAAAAGGATACACAAAATGTAGTATTCCTCGAGCACCTCACTATAATTCTCTGAAAAGCCAGAAGATCATCATGGAAGCTGACACGTGACAGGTCTTTAAATGCAATGTTAGAAGATCTGGAGCCCAAATATGTGAATAATTAAGGGTGACTTCATGTTTAAATGCTAAGTTGTGACCACATATGGTACATAACAACAACAATTAATGATTTATGACTGTAGGAAAGAATTGGAGACCTACATTATTACGGGTTTGTGTGGTGCGGGGTTTTTTTGTTAGTGGGGGAGGGGGCCGCAGGGGTGGCTCCTGTGAGAAGCTGCTGGAAGATCCCCCGGCTCCAAGTCGGACCCGCCTCTGGCCAAGGCCGAGCCCATCAGTGACGGTGGTAGCACCTCAGGGAGAACAGATTTAAGAAGGGGAAACTGCAGTGGGTAGTGGGATTGGAACTTGAGAGGAACCCCTCTGCAGATCCCGAGGTCAGTGACGAAGGAGGGGGAGGAGGGGCGCCTGAGGAGGCTGATGGCTCTGCAGCCTGTGGTGAGACGGCAGGCTGTCCCCCTGCAGCCCATGGGGGTGAATGGTGGAGTAGAGGCTCCTGAGGATGGCCGTGACTCCATGGGAAAGCCTGCGCTGGAGCACTGTGTGGCTGCAGGACTGCACCCTGTGGAAGGGACAGGCGCTGGAGCAGTTTGTGAAAAACTGTTGCCCATGGGAAGGACTCAGGTTGGAGAAGTTTGTGAAGGACTGTCTCCCTGGGAGGGAACCCATGGTGGAGCAGGGGATGAGTGAGGAATCCTCCCCCTGTGGAGGAAGGAGCAGCAGAGATGATGTGTGGTGAGCTGACCAACCGCCCATCCCCTGTTCCCCTGTGCTGCTGGGGGGAGGAGGGAGAGAGAACTGGGAATGGAGTTGAGCCGGGAAGGAGGGAGGAGTGGGGGGGGAGGTGTTCTGAGGTTTGGTTTTCTTTCCTAACATCCTTGTTTTTATTTTATTTGATTGGTAGTCAATTAAATGGATTTTGTTTTCTTCCCCAAGTTGAGCCAGTGTTTTGCCCGTGACCATAAGTGGGGAGTGATCCCTCCAGTACTTGTCTCGACCTGCAAGCCTGCCTTTGTATTTTCTCCTCATCCCACTGTGGCTGGGGCAACGTGGAGTGAGCGAGCAGCTGCGTGGTGCTCTGTTACAGGCTGGGCTGAAACCAGGATATACATGATCAAGATAGTTGATGGACTTCTTCCCAGTTATCTGCCATAAATACGTATATTTCTTTGTAATAGATTGTGTTGGTTCTGGCTGGGATGGACTTAACTTTGTAGCAGCCACTATGGTTCTGTGCTTTGCATTTGTGGCTAAAGCAGTGTTGATAAAACACCGATATTTTATCTGTTGCTGAATAGTGGTTGCATAGCATCAAGGCTTTCTCTCCAAACCCCTGTCTCCGTCAAAAACCCATAGGCTGGGTGTGGGCAAGAGGTTGGGAGGGTACATCCCTGGGATAGCTGATCCAAACTGAGAAAAGGGATATTCCATACCATGTGATATTCATGTTTAGCTGTAAAAGCTCAGGGAAAGAATGAGGAGGTGGAGGGGTGTAAATTAACTGATTCGGACAGTTAATTTCATGGTGCTTCTTTTGTTTTGCTTTGAGTTTTTTAAAAAAGTTATTTTTCCTTGGTTTTTTTCATAATATCCATAGATAGAACTACTATTGCCTAACATTAAATTCTGTTTCAGGTGCTCTTCCCTAGTGCCATCAGCTTTGACATTAAAGCAATAGAAGACATACATTATATTGTTAAGCTCCAGGGATGGAAGAACACCTTCATATTAATTAAAAATCATTTCCGATTTCATTGAAAACACTAGCATGCCCCCCTTCCCCAACATATGATGAAAAAGCTAAAGAATATATATATTTTCGTAGGAATAGAAAACAAAACAAAACAAAATGAAAGAAGGAGAGAGAGGTTGTGAGGGTGACATAGAGATATTCTCCCAGGATAGGAGCAAGTAACAGGACAAGCAGTTGAAGCAGCAGAGAAATGAGTGGAATAATGATAGATGTATCTAATTCATGGATATGAAAATAAGGAAATATTCACCAGTCTGTAACTCCATCTCAAGGTCTCAATGGATTTAAAGCGTCATAATTCACAAAGCCTGCTGTTTCTGTTATAATGCTTATTCATTTTAATCATCAGTCTCTATTAGCGATGAAACAGCTGCTTGCATACTTTTCTTTCAATAAAGCATAAAGCCTGTATTACTCATGCTTATTCTTGTGCGTAATGAAATTTCTAATGTCCAGGGCCTCTGTTGCTGAATCTAATAATTAATTAGTCAAGTTATCATTAAAAGGGAATTTCTGGCTGGGGTTGTTTGTTATCGCTATGCATGGCAGTGGAAGCTGTAACACTTCTACTGGTGTGCTTGGTACGTTGGTCAGTTTGCACCAGAACTGTATCAGAAACCACAAGCACCTGAATCAGGAAACATACTTTTGTGGCTTCCAAGTGTTGAAATGGGATAATGCTTGCCAGCAGTCTTCATCTAATTCAACAGCATAGATTGACTGAAGCTTTTGATAGTCAATTTGATAAATCAGGAAAAAAAATTGACAATTGTGTTAAAGTACTAATCTATGTGTCTGAGAATTATATCTCTTCTGATAAGCTACGCAATATCCAAAAGAATGTGAAGTAAAAGTTCCTCATTGAAGACATATTTGGAAGAAAGTACTAAGCAGTTGAAGAAGAAATTATCTGTAGTATAAAAATTATTTTAAAAATACAAATTATTAAATTTGCAATAAATTTACACCTCTATCCTACACAAAGTGACATTCCTTTTACTTTATTGTATATATTATTCTAATTTGGGGGGGGGGAATATTCTTCAGAAAAAAAACAGTATTCAGGTAAATACACATTTAATCTTTCCCTCACCTATTCCATATAGTATAAATGGTAACTTCATTTAATCTAGTAACGCACCCATAAAAGAGAATTCAAAGTATCCTGCAGTTAATTTTACAGCTATGGTGCCTGGGCAAACAAAAATTCACCCTTGGTGTTTAAATGGCTTTAGTGGCACTACTTCATTAAAAAACAAAGCAAATGGAAGATACTTCACCCTTTGGACTGCTTACAAGAAGATCAAATCAAAATCTGGGAAATATTTAGTTTAATTTCTGCTCACATTGCATCTAATGGAGATTAAAGGAATAACAAAATGGAATACCTACCTTTATGCATTCTGACATTTCCCAGGAGAAACCACTTTTCAGTTGGCTATACTGAATGAAAGCACTCTTAGTTGCCTTCTTGAAACTGTCATTATGCAGGAAAGAATGCAAGATTTCTCATAAGAGAACTAATGACTAAGGAACTACTTCCAAAAATGGAAAATTTGTGTCCTTGTCTTCAATTTGATGTTGTTTTGTGCATTTTATATCAAACACCACTACATCCTTTTGAGGAGGCCCTCAAACCTGTCTCTATTATTACAAGTTAATATCCTAATAAAAATAATTTTTATTTTTTATTTTTTCTCTCTCTGTAACCAAATATTTCATTCCTGATCTAAAGGGGAACAATTTCAACAGAAGTAAATAAAGGTTTCTACTCTTCTCATACCTGTGTCAGAAAACCTTGTTAGTAACTTTCCTCAAGTCCTTTCTTGAAGACAATTAAGTTTTGCAGTCCATTCAGCAAAGTATCTCCCAACTCTATCACTGTCATCATACAGGCAGTTCTTGGTATGTCCACAAGCACATATTTAGGTGTTTATAGAAATTTAATTTTGTCAAAGGTTAAGCTGCACTTGAGTCAGAGTTGCCATGTTTTCAAATTTTTACATTATATGGAAAATAAGAAGAATGGTTTATTGCTTCAGAACAAAGGTCAGCTGAGCTGCAGATTTTTTCTCTAAAAATGACTGTAACAGGAAGTAAACATATTAGTCATGAGTACTTCCTAGGCCTTTTCAGCTGGCTTCAGATCGGGGAATTTCCTGAACCTGATGTGTGAGGTCTATTCAATCACTCTTAACTGAGCTTTTTATAAACACTTTTATAGTTTCTCCTCTTGAACTTGTGCAAAAATTTTCATCAGTAATATCCTTTTGCAGCTTGCTTGGCACCAAAGACATTCCTTGACCTGTTTGTGAAGAGATACATCCCTTTGTTTATTCTGAATTTTCCTTCTCCTATTTAAATTTATGTTCCTTATTTCTGGTTTTGGAACAGACAGTGAAGAGTTGATCACTATCCATTCTGTTCATGTCACTCACAATCTGATAGACTTCTATGATATCTGTTTTAAGCCATCTCTTTTTCAAACTGAAGACCTCCAACGTGCTCAGTGATTCATCACATGGAAACTATTTTAGGACTTTGAGATAGGACAACTCCACCAAAAACAAACCCCAAACCAACACCAAAAACCAAGCAAACAAGCCAGCACACTGTATAATGTGGGCAAAGCATGGATTTGTCAGGAGCATACTGATTTTTTTCTATTTTTTAGAATTTTGATTTTATTCTTTTCCTTGTAATTTCTTTTTTGTTGTTTTTCAATTGTTACCAAAAGGTGACATTTTCATAAACTATCATAATCCCATTTTACTGTTCCTGTATGGCACACTCAGGTCAGAGTCCATAATTTTATATGTGACATTGGGATTATTTTTCAACAGGTAAATATTTTTTATTTACACTGAATTTCTTTGGCAATTTTTCTTCCTGGTCACTCATTCTTATAATGTCCTACAGTTCTTCTACAAGTGTGCTGTCATCTTTGCTATCTTGAATAGTCCTGTGTCATCAGCAGTATTTCTCATCCTTCTTTTAATTTCTTTTTCCACATCATTTGTCAATATCTTAAACAGCACAAGTCATCGCATAGACCCCACAGAATTCTGCCAGGGATCATTCTCCATTGCAAAAACTAATAATTTACTCCTGTCATGTTACCTGTCTTATAACTACTTATCCATGCAAGTACTTGTCCTTTTTTCCCATGCTGTCTTAACTTCCTTAAAAGCTCTATGTGAGAAGCTTGTTAAGAGCCTTTGTAAACCCAAGTATATCTTGTCCCCAGATTTTCATTACATGGGTTTGTTTCTCTTTCAGACTAACAGCACTTATGTGTCGCACTTATGTGTCCAAGTCCTTTAACAGGGGAGTTTCTTTGTGAGTCTGGACCCAAAAGCTTTTCCATTGCTTTAAAAAGCACTGGTGTTTTAGAATGTACTCTATTACAAAGAAACTCACTGCACTAAAGGTATGTATAAATGTCAAAATTTTTGTCAATATTTAACCAGAGAATTGAATTAAACATGATTCTCTTAACAGAATCTAATCTTCATAAGTGACAGTTAATACACATAACCTATTACTTGTAAATGCCTCCCTTAAAAAAAGTCTATTTACTGTCAGACTAGGAAGTTACGGGACTCAAACTGAAGGTTTCTGAGTGGAAGCTAATGAAATATTTTTCCTTTTATGTTAAATTAGATGTCAGTAAAATATTAGTTGTATAAGACATAGACACATAGTTTAAACCCATTTGAAAAAAACTCTGAAAAGAGTTCAAGCAACACTCAAATCTTCTTTTCCTGGTGCCAAATGAGAGTAGACGCCAATCATAAAACACAAGCAGCAGGGATACTCATCAATGCTGTCAGATTTCCAAGACTAACAGGGCTCCCATGTTGGTTGATGAGACCGAAGAAGTTATGTTAAAAGGATTATGTATCTTCTGTACAACAAGAGCAACAATAAATTGCTACTACCCTTTGCAATGACAAACAAATATATAAGGCTTTAGTATAACTACACAGCAGAGAAATTCTCCATATCAAATGCTGAACTTGTAAGTTATTGAAGTTTAGAGACCGAATCTTGCTATGTGTCTGTGGGGAGAGATAAGTTCCCCAAAGCATATAAAAATTATTGTCAGACATTATCTTTCTTTAACTTCAGATTTGTTAGAAAATTGTTGTCAGTCCCATGTAAAATCAGAAAACAGATCTCAACCATAGGGAAAAGAAAAAAAGCATAATAAAGCCTGCAATACCAGGAACATTGTCAGCAAAGTCAGTTACCACACAGATATGATGAAAGTGCATTATAACTTCCACTATGAGCAATTCTATGAATCTTTAATTTCCTGTACTATCTCAGGGCCAGTTTTGCAAATGCTTTATCTTTAGAAAAGTCCTGGAGTTCAATGAGATTACTCACAAGGGTAAGGCAAAAGACAAGTCTGGTACAGCTTATAAAATCAAGCTACAAATGCTGAAAAGATTCAGCTTTCAAGTTTCTTTGATCATGTACTACCATTTTTTTCTTCCCTTTCTTTTTCAAAAAAATTACAACTTGAAAAACAACCATGACAAAGTATTTCCATTAATTCAAATACTTCCCTACTGTAAAAAAAAAAAAAAGAAAAAGAAAAAGAAAAAAGAAGATATTCAACAAGGAACATAAAGACTATCGATATTTACAGGAGTTGCAGTGATTAATAAACTACTTAATTTTAAACAAGAAATGTTAGGAAACAAATTAAACAAGTTGCTGTGTGTTTAGACATTTAAAGAGGTCACTGAGGAAAATAAAATAATTTTTAATCAATTACCAAATCAAAGTAGCTGTTAAAAAAAAAAGAAACTGTAGATATAAAGTTATTTATTGTGTAACTTTAAAAAAGACCATTTGTACAGGTTTCTCAGGTCTTATTTTTCAGTAACTGAAGACCTTTAATTCAGATTTCTGTATTTTATGACAGCTCAGCCATGAAAATGTAAATGTCTGAAAATTGCATTATGATTTTAAGAACTTAATTTTCCAAATACAATTAACTGCCTTTTTTGTTGTTGTTGCATTGGATTTTAAACTATTTACCAAATTTAATGTTCTGTTTCCTGAAAGCTTTAAACTTAGAGAAATAATTTTCTTGATATTAAGAGGTAATATTCTAATTATAAGGAGCAGTACACATGCATTTTTTAAATATAGCTGTGTATTTAACACTCCTTACCTCAGGGGTGACACTGCAGGATATAGCAGTATATAATGTAGTAAAGGCAAAATCATTATTGAAATACTAATCTAAGAAATTATAGTGCTATACAATAGAAATGTTTGTTTGTGTGTGTTTGTATTAGGAGCTAGGTTTATTGGCCTGTTATGAAAACAGACTCATGACTTGCCTTGTCAGTCCTAGAAAACAGTGTATTTTTATTCTCCCACCAAGTACTTGCTGTCTCATACAGACTCTAATTTATTTCAGTTTATAACAAAATTTATTGTAGAATAGGGAGAAGGGAAATTGGTATACTCTACAGTGAAGTCAGAAAAAAAATCCAGTGCTTCAGAATTGAATAGGTAAACTTACGTGAACTGCAAATGAATCAGGATTTCATGTTAGTTTGAACCTTTCTGATGAGCATGTAAGAAAAATAAACAGGAAACATGAAACTGAGTAGCGCTAAATCTTTTTCCTTTTTTTTTTTTTGATCTCAGGAAAAACAACTTTCTCATGTTACAAAGGATTTTATCTGCTATTGTGAACCATGTGATTTTCATATTTCTCTCTATCTTGAAATGTGATGCTAAGAGTGGAGTTTGATTGACTCTCTTTCCTGAAAAAAAGATGCCATTATCTACAATGTACTCTATCCCACTCCTTCATGACAAATAACGTTTAATACTCTGTAACTATTCATTATATTTTGTAGCTAAGCAATTTGTTTGTGAATAATTAAAGTCTTACATTTGTGAGACACTGTAGGATATGCAATTAATAGATCTGAATGAATGCTGTTCACATTCAACATCAGATGCTGACGTGAAATTTGCCATCCATTGTGGAAACTGACTTCACATCAAAGTCATTTCAAATTAATTAGGATTATATCAAAGATAGTAATCTGCTTTTTCCTTCTACTCTGGAGATGTCCAGCAGTCTATCAACTATTTCTGCTTAATGTAATTGGAGAGCTGACTGTTGACTGCAAACTCGTGTGCAGAGCTTGTTCTCATAAAGATTTCAAATTCTTCTGTTTCAGCTATAGTGGGTCAAATCTCTTTCAGAAGTACAGATTTATAACTAAGTAAGCAGAAACTATGAATCCAATTTTAGTTAAAGAATGGACTGCCCCATCATCCATGATAAGGCTATGTCCGTATTTCACATATTATACTTCAGTAGTCTACGTCACTAGTTTGGTGAAGAATTTTTATTATCCATCAACACTTAAAGAAGTCAACACATTCTGGTCAGAGGAACCAGATATCCTCTGTTCCAGAATATTTTAAGAATTGAGGTGTGCTAATTAAATATCAAACTCATGGCAATACAGCATGATTACAAAATAACCACCATTCCTCTACACAAAGAAAAGATGGAAGAAGAAGTAATTTGGATAATTCCAGCTCAGTATGCAAGGTTTTAAAATAAAAAGGCTTGTCTTTTATAAAGCCAAACAATGAAATCTTAGGATAGAAAAGATGGACTTTTATTAATGTGTTGCCTGGAGGTGAAGGAGGAGAAGAGAGGTAACTGCTTTATAGGGAGAAGAGCTATTTTAACTTAAAAAGAATGTTGCCTTAGAAGGAAATGAGAATGAATAGACCGTAAATGAAATTTAGCTCAGAATAAAGAATTGGTACAGAACTGGATTTCTTGAACAACCTTGAAAAATTAGTGGAGGCAAAAGGTTATATTTTTAAAATATAGCTAAATAATCAGCAGGTGACACCACCATGACAGAAAGAGTCTGGGCATGATCCAAGATCTTCCTTCAAATCCTATATCCTGTGTTCCTCTGGAAGACTATATATAGAAGCTATAAGAAGATGTGGACTAAAGGTAGGGGATACATGTTCAGTATCACATATATATGGCAAATCTATGTTACAGAGTATGTACTTTACGCTACTTGTCATAGGAAATTATATCACTCATACATATTTTCAACTCATAAACACAGTCCAACCACTTTAATTAGTTTTTCTATTTTAATTGGTTTGAATATTGTTGTTGGGTTTCTCTAAACATAGGAGGTTTCCTGAGTTTTTCTTATTATTTAGTTTATTTTTTCTCTTATAAGACCTAAAAAATAAAACAACAAAAGGTCAAGAAATTCCCCTGCTACCTCCTGCTTTTTGCTTTTCAACATATATTGGAGCATCTCAAAGCCAGTCCTTACTTAATTTGTCAATCAGTCTTTTGAAATGTTCATAAATGTACTAGAATGACAATAACGTGCTGGAAGCAGTTTTCTTTTTGCTTGTAGGACCCTCTCTGGGAGTATTCCCCAATAAGTTTATTATGCTTAAAGGCTTCAAGAAAGTAATTTTCATGTCAACTTTTTTAGCACTTGGTGACAAATTGCTGCTGTGATGATTTATTTCATTCGTTGGTATCATCAGTACTGAAAGAACATACTATTGCTGGTTGTTTTACAGATTGTTTAAATGTCTGTTGACAGTCAAAGAAAGTTCTGTTATATTGCTTTGTTTTATTTAGAGGCAGGTGGGTTTTCTCAGTTCTACTCTAATACTTCTGATCAGCACTAGTTAAATACTCAGTTTTCAAGTATGTTGTTTTCTATTCCTTCAAGATAGGCAGTAATAGATAAGCAATATTTTCTCTATTTTGAATATTGAAGAAAAAAAAAATCCCTTTCAAGACCTGAACAACTGAAGGCTGCTCATGCACTGTTTTTCTTCGTTTCCACATGGGTGGACATTTGAACAACTAAACCCCAGGTTTGTTATGGAATTTTTTTCAATGGCAATTATGGTCCAGGGACAAAGGTGGAGGAGGAGAGGACCTAATCCTATCCAACTAACATTTTTAAATTTTAGCAAAATATCTAGACATAATATTCAGAAAAACACGAGCCATGAACTAGCATATATTAGCATATACATATAAAGCAGCTTTCATTACAACAAGTTTGGGATAATGTAATTGTAAACAGGATTCTGGACACCAAGATGAATATCTGTATAATCTGGGCCAGCTTCTGTTATTCATGGTCATACTGATCTTCATCATATTGTACCTGAGTCAAGTGCTGGGTCCGGCACTTGGGTCACAACAACCCCATGCAACGCTACAGGCTTGGGGAAGAGTGGCTGCAAAGCTGCCTGGCGGAAAAGAACCTGGGGGTGCTGGTTGACAGTTGGGTAAATATGAGCCAGCAGCGTGCCCAGGTGGCCAAGAAGGCCAGCGGCATCCTAGCCTGTATCAGAAACAGTGTGGCCAGCAGGAGCAGGGAAGTTATCGTCCCCCTGTACTCGGCACTGGTGAGGCCACACCTTGAGTCCTGTGTTCAGTTTTGGGCCCCTCACGACAGCAAAGACATTGAGGTGCTGAAGCGTGTCCCGAGAAGGGCAACGAAGCTGGTGAGGGGCCTGGAGCACAAGTCTTGTGAGGAGCGGCTGAGGGAACTGGGGTTGTTTAGCCTGGGGAAAAGGAGGCTGAAGGGAGACCTTATTGCTCTCTACAACTACCTGACGGGAGGTTGTAGTGAGGTGTGTGCTGGTCTCTTCTGCCAGGCGGCTGGTGGAAGGATGAGAGGAAATGGCCTCAAGTTGCGGCAGGGGAGGGTTAGATTGGATATTAGGAAAAATTTCTTTACTGGAAGGGTTGTTAGGCATTGGCACAGGCTGCCCAGGGAAGTGGTGGAGTCACCATCCCTGGAGGTATTCAAAAAGCATGTAGGCAAGGCACTTCATGACATGGTTTAGTGGGCATGGTTGATGGTTAGACTTGAAGGTCTTTTCCAACCTAAACAATTCTCTGATTCCCAAACTACACAGTAGTACATCTTCAGAAGACAGATTAAAGGAGGTTCATTCTCAAGCTGTTGTACCAAAAAATCCAGTCCAATGTAGCAGTCTTTGACAGTCAGACCAGACAGAACCGTGCAAGAGGTATCACAAACTGGCTGTAATCCACCACTTTTTAGCTGAAAGAGGAAGCCAGCTACATAAATGGTCTAAAAGAGCTGTGTTTGAAAATATCTGTGTATTTCCTAATTTAAACAGTAATGGCTACCTACATCTAAGCTTATTGTTCAAACACGACTCAAACGTGTAATGAAGGCATAGCCTAATTAATGCCTACTGACCATCTTGTCAAAGACCAGGTGTTCATCCATAAGTTGTCTGATTATATAATTTTTTTATAATTCAGCCCTATTGTCTGTTTTACCACCTAACTGTAGACATATGAGAAGACAAACTTTTGAGATAAACACTATTTTCTTTTCTGTATCAGATCCTAAAGACTTTTGAGAATTATTTAGCTATTAAAGTAGTAGAACACAGCAACCTTTTTAAGACTTATGAGACCTGAAGGCAATATAATTCCATGACCCACTGAAACACTAAATATTTAGAAGTCTTAAATTGCAAACAACATGAAAATATATTTTCTTTTTAAGGTGTCACATGGAAAAAGAGCATCTCACTCCTGTCCTGAGCCATTAGCAAGTGTTAGGTATCATGAGAGCACTTTCACTTCCAGTGAACCAAAATCTGAACAACTAGATAGAACTTGAAGTACTCTTTGTCTTCTAAACGGTCATTATATTTATAGATACGCAGTGTTACTCACTATGTTCCACATTAGTCAGGATTATATTGCCATAATCTTGTTTTCCTATGAAGTATAGTTTTAGGCAAGTGTCACATGCTTGGCTCTTCTTGATCACACCAGCAGCTGCACCTGGCAAAGGTGCACAGAAATGAAATAATTTCCACTGGTGGAGAATCTAATTCTTTATTTGCTTACAAATTCAGTATTCTATTGTTATACTTTATCTCTTCGCTTGTAAAGGTTTTTTTCATCATTTACTCTTTGTTTTAGTGATGTGAATTTTTTTACAAGACTGAAGTGAGATTTTAACCTTTAAAAAACTTAACTAAAAAAAGAATATAATAATGGATAAATATTTTAAAATTTAGTGCAAAATCAATTATGTCCTCCAGCTAAATCTAGGTACCTAATTTTATTGAAAAAAAGTGTGTTTATATATGCCACATAAACACACTACCTTTTCTTTTTCTAGATTTAGTAATGCTGTAATCTCAAATTAATTGCTTAACATCAAAAATACTTGAATCATGGTTTATTAAAAATATCAAAGAAGTCTTATCTTGCCAGGTCTATTTTTATACAAAAACATCACAATAGAGAAGACAGATGCCTATAATTAATTCAAGCATTACTCAGGCAAACGGTGCTCTAACTGATCACTTTCATGTACTTCTTTTGCTTCTAAGCAGACATAGCTCCTGAAGCTTCATATTTTTCTAAAGTATGTGGCACAGAGTTGCTAATTATTGCATGTCTCTACAGTAACCTGAATATGCTATCCAAGTATTTATTATCAGATTCTTCTTCACATCCAGGAGCAGCATATTTACTTTTTCTTCTTTGTGATGTCACACTTAATGACATTAAACTTGCAGTTGCTTCCAGTGCATCATTTCCCTTCATTCCACTTTTCCATCTTTTTAAAGTATAACACTGTCGTGGTTTAACCCCAGCCAGCAACTAAGCATCATGCAGCTGCTCACCCATTTCCCCCCCACCAGTGGGATGGGGAGAAAATTGGGAAAAAAAAAGTAAAACTCATGGGTTGAGATAAGAACAGTTTAATACAACAGAAAGGAAGATAATAATAATAAGAATAATAATAAATAAAATTACAATAATAATAAAAGGATTGGAATATACAGAACAAGTGATGCACAATGCAATTGCTCACCACTCACCAACCAATACCCAGCTAGTTCCTGAGCAGTAATCCCCCCAGGCCAACTACCCCCCAGTTTATATACTAGACATGACATCACATGGTATGGAATACCCCTTTGGCCAGTTTNCTGAAAATATCAGTGTGTTATCAACATTCTTCTCATATTGAACCCAAAACACGACACCATACCAGTTACTAGAAAGAAAATTAACTCTATCCCAGCTGAAACCAGGACAACCTCTTTGGTAAAGTGCACTAACCGCTTTACTTACAAGAAAAAATTTACCTTCTTCACACAGTGAAATCTAAAACATGTTCTGAATGCAAATCCCAAATAGAAGATAACATCCAGCTCCCCACAGTAGTAAACTGTCAATCCCCACTGTTATTCTCAGCAGGATCTCTTCTGTGGTTCCCATTCAGAGGAAGCAGACACTCCCTGCACACTCAGCAGGGTGCCTGGGCACCCAAGGCAGGATTTCAGTAGGCAGAAAAATGGCTTTAAGTTAACAACTGCAAAGAACAAGTCTGCTCTCAGGATCTTAATTTCATTCTTTGTTTGGCCTACTTAGTCTCTTGGAGTAAAAAGAAACCTGACAATGATATCTGACATTATAGATGTTCTTTCTCTCACTATAGTTCTAAATTAAAGGTCAGCAGGTGACAATCTCTAGTTCATTGATGTTGTCTTAAAACAGCACAGTTAAGCATGTATGGATGTCATCCACCCTAGACAATATATTTTGTAAGCCATTTCTTACCAAAACTTGAGTGTGGGGATAATGGTGTTAGGGGGTTAGTTGTTTACATGCACAGCTCACTTCAAATAATTGAAATGATTTTTGACATAATGATGCTATAACCTTATATGCATAGATCATATATACCACTGCCAACAAGGGGATATTAGATATGTACAATTTCAGTCTTTTCATTGTTTTATAAAGATATATTGAAAGAACAGTAATCTAGAACAAACTTGTTTGCTTCATTTGCTTTCTTCTACGTCACCTTTATTTAGTTTGATTTTGGGTTTGTGGCACATTTGCAAAACTGAAACATCATATTCATTCAAGGCCAGTACAGTTTCCAGTTCTCTTAATCTCTCTTTTGATTTTTCTTTTTAGGTCTTTTCTCTTTTTACATTCTATAATGATCTGCAAAAATACTTTCAGCTCTCATTTTCTATAATAAACTGAAAACTACTACATTATTTTGCTATTAGGGGGACTCTAAAAATATTTCCTCTTTAAATTTGTAATACAGGTTGGTAAATTCATAATTTCTTTGCAATTCTGTGTTGATAATCTTAATCTTAGGCTACAGAAATTCCATTCCAAACAGCAGAACTAGTAGTTGTAGCCTCCTTGCTATTTGTGGGTCATCAAGTTTAATTCTCTGAATGTTTGAAGTTTTGTTTGTTTAACAGATATGCACAATATTTATCACTTATTTCACCCTATTGTTAAATGAGGTGGGTTGACCCTGGCTGGATGCCAGGTGCCCACCAAAGCTGCTCTATCACTCCCCATTCAGCTGGAAAGGGGAGAGATGACTCGCCAATTACCATCACAGGCAAAACAGACTTGACTCAGGGAAATTAATTTAATTCCTTACCAATCAAATCAGAGTAGGATAATGAGAAATAAAACCAAATCTTAAAACACCTTCCCCCCACCCCTCCCTTCTTCCCAGGTTCAGTTTCACTCACGAGTTCTCTACCTCCTCCCCTCCAGCGATGCAGGGGGATGGGGAATGAGGGTTACGGTCAGTTCATCACACATTGTCTCTGCCACTCCTTCCTCCTACAGGGGAGGACTACTCACACTCTTCCCCTGCTCCAGTGTGGGGTCCCTCCCACGGGAGACAGTTCTCCACAAACTTCTCCAACGTGGGTCCTTCCCAAGGGCTGCAGTTCTTCACAAACTGCTCCAGCATGGGACCCTTCCATGGAGTCCAGTCCTTCAGGCACAGACTGCTCCAGTGTGGGTCCCACAGGGTCACAAGTCCTGCCAGAAAACCTGCTCCAGCATGAGCTCCTCTCTCCATGGATCTGCAGGTCCTGCCAGGAGCTTGCTCCAGCATGGGCTTCCCATGGGGTCACAACCTCCTTCGGGCATCCACCTGCTCCGGCATGGGGTCCTCCGTGGGCTGCAGGTGGATATCTGCTCCACTGTGGACCTCCATGGGCTGCAGGGGGACACCCTGCCTCACCATGGTCTTCCCCATAGGCTGCAGGGGAATCTCTGCTCTGGTGCCTGGAGCACCTCCTCCCCCTCCTTCTTCACTGACCTTGGTGTCTGCAGGGTTGTTTCTCTCACATAATGTCCCTCCTCTCTTCCAGCTGCTGTTTGCCATGCAAACGCAATACATTAAAAGGCCTAGAAATCTTCTTTCAAATCACCATCCCTGTGAGAGACTGAATTGGCGCCTCAAGCTATTTGTCTCAAAGATTGTTTGCTGTGAGAGACTGAACTGTGAAGTATTTATCATGAGCCATTAGTCTCTGGGATGTCTTGTTTAAGCAGGACTCTCCTCTGGCTGAGAAGGACAATTACCAGGCCACTGAGGCCTCCAGGGGAGGAGATGGGCTGGAGCCAGTGAAGCATGCAGGAATGTGGAGACTACCATTGTCATGGAAACTGGAGTCTTTGAGATGATGTACTGGTTTCTGGTGTTGATCACGTGAAGGTCGTGTGATAGACGAAACCTGTAGTGCATGAACAATAAATGAGCAGTACTTATGTGCGTGCATCGGACTATGCCCTATGAAAAAACGTGGAGACAAACCATGGTGTGCACCCGTCACTGAAGAATTGATGACTGAGGACCAACGGGACACCGCTGGATCCATGGTGGTGACTATCCTTGCAACTCTATCCCAACAACTTGCTTGATTTCTGCCTTTTTCTTCCATTCTGTCTGTCCTGGTTTCAGCTGGGATAGAGTTAATTGTCTTCCTAGTAGCTGGTACAGTGCTATGTTTTTGAGCTAGGTATGAGAACAATGTTGATAACACACTGATGTTTTCAGTTGTTGCGAAGTAATGTTCAGTCTAAAGTCAAGGTTTTTTGGCCTCTGATGCCCAGCCAGCAAGAAAGCTGGAGGGGCACAAGAAGCTGGGAGGGAACACAGTCAGGGCAGCTGACCCAAAGTGGCCAATGGAGTATTCCATACCATGTGACATTTTAGGAACTGGCGGGGAGAGGCATCGCAGCTCGGGGACTTCCAGGTGCGTTGGTCAGCGGGTGGTGAGCAATTGCATTGTGCATCACTTGTATATTCCAATCCTTTTATTATTACTGTTGTCATTTCATTAGTGTTATTATTATCATTATTAGTTTCTTCTTTTCTGTTCTATTAAACCATTCTTATCTCAACCCACAAGTTTTAGTTCTTTTCCTGATTTTCTCCCCCATCCCACTGGGTCGGGGGGGAAGTGAGTGAGCGGTTGCGTGGTGCTTAGTTGCTGGCTGGGCTTAAACCACGACACTGTCCTATTGCTACTATTTTCTACTTTTGATATTTTTGATACTAAAAACTGGTTTGGGTATATGGCATTTGACCTCATTTGTGTCTTAATCTCGCTCCTGGGATCATATCAAAACCTTCCCCAACATTGGATCTGGACAATCCCTTCCAGTTTTGAAAAGTATTTTCAAACCTCATTTATAACAAAAGAATGAGAAACAAGTCATGTCTGGATTCCTTGGGAATGCTTGTTGGGTTCTATCTGTCAATTTTGGCTCATACTGTCTTTCCATAGAGATGAGAAATTTGCACATCTGTGATCTAAAAGACAACATCCATCTTTCTGAGCTAATTAAAAATATGTAACCTACTTAAAAATAAACTATTTGAAAATGTGGTTATTCCAGGAAATCCGTTTCTTTTTACTGGTACTTAGTGTTTGCAGACATTTATGGAAGTGTTACCTGAAACTTCCTTCTTGTCTTACATGTGTGTAAGACCTTCATCTCTGGCCAACACTTTAGCATTCTGTCCTTCCAACTCACTATTGCTTTACTTCTTTTTACTCCAGATATCATGAAAGGTTGAACAATTGCTTGATACAAGGTACATGGTGACGTTCTGCCTCACTCATTTTCTTACATTCCACTCCAAAGAAAAACGGTGGATTCTACCGTTTCTCCCAAATTTCCAAAACCAAGCCACTTACAAATCTAAGTTTCTAATACTTGTTGCAAATGCTGGTTAAACCTCATACGACTTCACCCAGTTTCACTGAAAATCTATGGCTAACCAGCAGTGGTGAACACTAGCTAACATAGAAATGTATCAATTCATTCAACTTCTCAGAAAATATTTTAGTTACACGTCATCAGCTCCTATCTTGAAGATTGTCTAGAAAACTGCTATCAAGTTAAAGGGGCTAGGAAGTTGAAGGAGCTTAATGGCATGAGGGCATGGAAGCCTTGTGTCTGGACTCTGGCAACAGTAATAGTATCTCTGAATAATTTTTTTTTCAAGAATTTTTACCTCCAGAAAAACAAGTGATGTTAATACAAGCCATACTGTGTAGAGATACCCATAGTATTTCTGAACAAGATAGCTCATATACCAAAATAAGAGTAATCAGATGATTAGTGTGGTGTTCAGCTGTGGAGAATTAATCCTGTAGTTAGTGTGGTATTACCTTAACAAGTTTATACGGTTTCTGAATATGAAATGTCTCATTAAATGCAACAAGTAACATTACAATGTGCTATAAGCTAGAAACTACATTAATACTAGTAAATAACATGAACAGTGCCCCTCCTCTGTGTCTGAGGGCAGCACACTGGTGTCAATAGGACCAAGCTCTCCTCTTCCTCAAAGTGAGGTGGCCTGTGGGGAACGATCCCCAAAAGCGTTGTCTCAAACACTTTCCAGGCATTGCCCAGGGGAATGTCAGTGGTGTGGGTCAAAAGTGTAATAGGGACTGGGCTGAAAATACAGTGAGCTAGGTAAATGCAAGCTCGCATTTGAAACTGTGCCCTGGCCCTGTTAGCTCACTAGTATAGACATATCCATGCATCTTCCCACGTTATTCACAAGCCTATGTTACATCAAGCTTGCAGCCTCAAAAAAAGTTCTCACAGTTTATAACATGGCATACTTTGTACTTGGGCATACTCCCAGCATGGTATCTATTTTTTTGTTTTTTTTAAAGGGGTTTTTTTTTTCCGTTTTTTTTTTTTTTTTAATTAATTCCTAGCCCTCTGAACTCACCAGCTAACATAGTACTGTCCTAAGTTTTATTTGGAACTTTAATTGGTGTTTTCCCATAATGTACTTGTGTATTCTAGTTATTCTTCTCCTGCCTGTCAGCTCACCAGTTCTTTAATAATTTTTTTATTATGGTAAGGAGACATTTATCTATTGTGGTACATTATTCTTTGTGTCCATATTATGTTGCTACCAGGGTTTCTCTTTAGAGAACACTCTTTAGAAAAAGGAAATTACATAGTACGGTATTTTTATTAGACAATTTTCTTTCAGATATTGATTTTACTTGCCATGATTCTGTTTGTCTTCCCTTTTGTGCTTATTCTCATATTCATGTCTTCCTTCTCAACTTCGTTCTGTTTTTTTCATACTCAGTTCACTTTTAAAGTGCATCATTCTTTTTAGATTGAATCCGTGTTTTATTTTTATTTGTCTGTATTTCTGTTTCTCATTACTTGTGTGGTGTTTAATCATTATTGTCATGTGATATTAAACATAGACTTAAGCAAATAGTTTTTAATTTTTCTAAGTTGCTGAATTTATTTGTAAAAGAATGAAAAGAAAAAGTAAAATATTTTCCCTAAGGTTGGTCTTTCTAAAGAAGTGTCTGAAGGCCAGTGAGATCAGGACAGTGCTTTGATTGATCAGTGTGCAACAAATCTAATCAGCCTGTCTCTGTTGGCTAAATTACTGACTTCAGTTACTCAAAGAGAACATCAATGGAAATTGCAGCAATGTTTCGAACAGTTGGAAGCTAAAAAAATAAGGTTATGCTAAAGGAAGAGCTGTTAGCACACCAGGAGAAAAAATCAAAATGACTCCTTTGCTTTATTCTGTACAATGAACCTGAAATTATGACCAATTATAATTCTGCTTAGGCTGAGCTTTCTTTTTTGTGGCAGCTATGGAGGACAGGAATAATGGACAATTACTAGGGCAGACAGTGAGTTTTAAAAAACAATTTATCATATTTTACTTTATTAAACGTCATTATTGAACCCTCCTACTTATTGGAAGTTAGTGAGGTCTGTAAATACCTATTCTGGCTTCTTTCACAGCAAGCAGAAAGAATAGCGAGGAAACTGTGTATGAACTCTACTTATCTTCCCATAAGAGTGACTGAGAAACAGATAGAACAAGACTGCAGGGCTGTGACCCTGTATCAAGGAACTGCTATTATGTTCAACAAAAGCTTTGCCAGCCAGAAGGGATAGTGTACTGTAACATTACATTTTCTGTGAATACCCCAGTGCTACTGCCTCATGCACCGAGCTTATTGACACAATCATATTATCTCTCCAGATTTTTGTTCAGCTCCTGTTGATGGTAAACTTAGCCTCCCAGCCATCTCAAATTAAAAAAAAAAAAAAAAGTTATCCACAAGCAAAATGTAGCAGGTCCCTGCATGGAGCCCTAATTCAATATGAAAAATCCCCACCAGATGGAATTATGTGGGTGAAAATGACAATTATGTCCTCTTCTGATAGCACCTGTGAAGGCATCTTCCTGACATCCACAGAAAGAATTAGGGCTACTAGATGGTCCGATAAAACTCATCAAGATCCTATGTCATGATTATTTTTTTCCAAATAGGTTACAAACACCTCTGATTTATCTGTTGATCCCCCTGAAAGTCTTAGCCTTGTTGCACAGGCTTATATTACCTCTCTGACAGCTATTGGTTTCAGTCCTAAAGCATGTTAAGGAAGTTGTTAAACAGAGAAGATTCTATAGAGAAAAAACATTGTTTTCTTGTGTTTATTTATTATTTTGTTTCCTTTTTATTTTACCTTTATTACTGAGATTACTTCAGTTTAGTTAACTAAATTAACATACATACAGATATACATAGAAAGACCTGGTATTTCTCACATGTATGGTTGAATACTCTACTACTACTCTATACAATTTTATGTCATGCTCCTACGACCTAATTAAAGACCTTATTGCCAGGACATTCATCTGTATCTGTCATAAACTAGTTTCTGACAAAATGGAAGAATATGAGCTGACAGCTTTTAAAATGTATGCAGAATACTCTCTACAGTACCAAAGCCAAAGAAGCGAGATATATTTATAGGGGACACTTCTGCAGCTTTGGGGGTGACTTCAGGAACAAAAATTTCAATTATTGTGGCCTGCAAGAAGTAGTAAATAGTAGTATATAGAGCTTATGCTTATACAGAATTAAATTCACTTTGCAGAGTCTCATGGAAAATTTCCATCCCACTTAAGCCCTTAACAAGGTCAATGTCACCTGAAATATTCATGAAGCCTGGAAAAGTATTTCCATTACTTATTATAAGTGTTTCACTAAAGCTTAGAGACTCCAATGTGCCATAAATCGAACACATGTTTAATAGTTTCCTTCAACAATACGTAATTAATATTAGTGACTATTGTCTTGAGAAGGCATTTCTTTTATTATTTGCATTAGGTAAATATTGTGAAAAGAACTTAAAAAAATGTCAGGAAATGAAATTACCAAGATAGCCACCATATTAAAATGTTCTTGGAAATGCAGTTTCTGGGGGGTGTTCTTGTTTGTTTTTAAAAGAACTATTCTGTGTAAACCCTGAATAACAATGAGGATGCACATCTGTACTGGTTTAGGTTGGGACAGAATTAATTTTCTTCATAGTAGCTAGTATGAGGATATGTTTTGGATTTGTGCTGAAAACAGTGTTGATAACACAGGAATGTTTTCACTACTGCTGAGCAGTGCTTACACAGAGCCAAGGCCTTTTCTGCTTCTCACCCCACCCCACCAGCGAGGAGGCTGGGGGTGCACAAGAAGTTGGGAGGGGACACAACTGGGACAGCTGACCCCAACTGACCAAAGGGAAATTCCAGGCCATATGACATCATGCTCAGTATATAAAGCTGGGGGAAGAAGGAGCAAAGGGGCGACGTTCATACTGGTGGCATTTGTCTTCCCAAGTAACCATTAGGCGTGATGGAGCCCTGCTTTCCTGGAGATGGCTGAACCGCTGTCTGCTGATGGGAAGTGGTGAATGAATTCCTTGTTTTGCTCTGCTTGTGAGTGTGGCTTTTGTTTACCTATTAAACTGCCTTTATCTCAGCCCATAGGTTTTCTCACTTTTACTCTTCCGATTCTCTCCCCCATCCCACTGGAGATGGGAGTGAGCGAGCGACTTTGTGGGGCTTTGTTGCCAGCTGGGGTTAACCACGGCAACATCAAATCGGATAATGACACACAGATAACCATTCACCATTTAAACAAACCTAGAATGAATAAGGATTATTTGCAATATGAGTCCTCTGTCTGGTTATTTGAAAAATTATGAGATAAGGTGCTTTTTGTGCTTCTACTAAATTTAACTGTGTGTTATTTTTCTTTGTTGTAAGCAATGATAATATATTGTGCCTAATGTAAGCTCTTCATAATATTCAGAAAATCTGTTTTCAAGATAGCTTTCATTGATGTATTTAATTCAATTAAAAGCTCAAAAAATTTTATATAATATGTAGCCACTAATTTACTATCTCTAACCTTAAAAAATTTGGTTTTTAATATTTGCAACATCCAAAGTATATATACAGCAATCAATATATTAAATAGTGTCATACAACTTTGTAGTGTGATGAGGTAAGGATTTAGAGTTATTCAGTAACCACCTGGATAGAGATTCCTGACTGCAATGGAAACTATAAAACAAGAGACAAGATAAATTACATTTTTGATAGGGTACACAGTAACAATGAATATGCAAAAGGAATTTTAATGTACATTGTAACGCACCTTTCAGTAACTTCTTCCTGTCAATGAGCTTTAGATAAAAATAAATACAATATAAATGATTGAACTCAAATTCAATGATTTAAAATAATTAAAGAAAAATGTTTGATTGTTCCAATCTAATTTTTGCTTTAGGCTTTGATTTTTTAAATGTATTTTTCACTTTCCACTGCACTAGAAGATGAGGATTTTCTTTTTCATTCTTCAAAGACTTAGAAGGTCAGCCAAGAATGTTATTCTTTAGTATAACAAATTATATGTTTTGTTAATTTTCACACAGTTTAATGTATGCATATTGTGCTTTCCATTTCATAAAAGGCTGTGGTTCAGGAGCAGAGAGGAATTCTGCCTGATTACTATGTGCTGGCTGCTACACATAGCTCCCATGAAAGCTTCTTAAAGGAAAGAGAACTTCCCCTGTAGCAACTGAGCAAACCACTGGGGAAAAAAACTTGAGTTCAGAGTGGAGAAAGAGAAGAGAGAAAACAGTAAGCAGTGAAAATGAAAAAGATAGTTACAGGTCTAGAAAGCAGCAGGAGACTGGAAAGGAGGAAGAATTAGAAGGGAGCAGGACATGTAAGCCCCAGCCAAGTAGGGAAAAAAATGTTTTTTGGAGGTACACAAAAGAGGCTGAATGGAGTCTGTTGCCAGTCAGAATCTGTGGACTGGCAGCAAAACTAGACAGAAGGAAAAATTGGGCACAGTAGCAGGAAAAAATTTCTTTACAGACCCTTTGTTGGTATTCTGCTTTACCCAAAAGCACTTATTTCCTTCTATTTATAAACATTTATTCTTCTAATGTCTATTTCACAAATATCTAACTTCAGAGATTTAAACCCCTCTCTGGTATTCTTGAGATGTTTTCTTTAAAATAGTGGGGCACACTGTTTCACCTCACAGCTCTAGCAGACATGAATTTCCATGCAGTATGCACTGAATTAAAATGTAAGTAGTGAAGTTCTGATTATTATGGAAAGTATTCTTTTAACACAATATGGAATTAGAATATAAGTAACATCACTTTTTCTTTATTTTCTTACTTCTTAAAATATAGATAAATTTATTCTGAGCCGAATAATTCTTCTGGAACATATTAACTACTTTATTTGAATAAGGGCAGCAAAAAATATTATCTATGAATGTCGTAAGTGATATATGGGTATACCAGCCACTCTGATATTTTCCTTATTGTTTGCTTTCTGTTTATAAGGTGGCACTTGATCTAAAAATTGGAATTGGTTGTGTCAATCAAGCTGGTCCACAGTTTTAATGAATGTCAGTTCATAAGATGTTTGCATGATTAAAAAAGATAACTGCTTTAAATAAAAATTGCTGTAAAGCTCAAAGGAGTTGAACTTTTCTTATTTGGAGTCACTAGAGAGTCTTAAATTAGTTTTTCACTCAACAGCAACAAATAATAAAGTTGAGCTATGGAAATTTGTTACACTGTTTACCAATAGCCATTTAAAATATCTCAGAAAATGGCCTTTCACTGAAACTGTCTCTCACTTTACTGTTTCCTCATTCCGAAACTCAAACAGTCAAATGTGATAGCATAGCAAGCTGGCTCATTTGTATCACTCAAACTGTCACTAACAGTAAACAAATTCTTGACTTTTTTGGTTTTGTTGGACCATTTCCATTTATCATAATTCTCTTATTAAAGAATTGAGTTAATTCAAAATATATTTTTGTGGGGAAAAAAACCCACCACCACCACCACCCCAAAAAATACCCAACCAAACAAAAATATGACCACAAACCCACAACAGGTAATACAACTGAGAGAAAAATGCAATAGAGGAGTAGGGTATACATGCCTTACAGTATGCTTTCTGTTAAATCAAATGGTGAACCAAACACTGATGAAGAAATAAACAGTGAAATCTGCTCTAGTGAGCTGTTCCCAATGTCAATAAATAGAAAAAAAAACTCATTCAGGATAGATAAATAAAGCTGCAGCATTAAAGAAAAAAAAAAATTAAACACCATACCTGGCAGCATAACTTGTCATATACTAAAAATGTAGTAGCACATATTGGAAATCCTTTAACTTAAATTTATAATGATTAATAATTGTTACTGTGTACTGCTGAAGACAGCTCATGTAAGCCATAACATATAAAATGTGTTGCTGGGTCAGTTTTGACAAAGCTAGATTTGAAATGGTAGATTTTGGTGTCAGATAGTTCATTACACTCTTCTCACAGCTGTAAAAGGTGAAACAGATGACAGGATGTGATTCTCCTTACTTCTGCTGCTTTGTGTGAGTGGATAATGCCACATAAAGTAAACCAAGATGGCTTTAACGTATTCTGCTATATGGGGATTACCAAAGTTTGCTTCACTGAAGTCGTTTTGCTCTGCAGGAAGTAAATCCTTCTGACAGCTGTCTGTTTCTAGGAAGCTATTGGCCAAAGCCACTTTCTTGTTTCCAGTTTATCATCATTGTTTTTGCTGAAAGCCATGCAGTTTAGTAGAATAATAAGCCATGGAAGCATATGCCCCTTGACAACCCAGTGTTGCTGATGGAAAAATGAATTGATAAGTATGATTCCCTGAGGAAACCTCAAACACCTGCAGCTCCAGCTGTCTCCTCAGAAAGATGTGGGTTATGACAAAATCACTCAGTTACAGGACAATCTGTTGAAGACATATTGAAGAGTTTTGATTTAGTTTAATCTTTTATGACTTTGTGGCTGTCATTTTGGCCTCTAGTTTTATCATGCAACTTCAGCAGTGTGAGATTTTGTAATTTTTGTGATTTGGTTTATATACTATACCTATTAATTTCTTAAAGACCACTAGATGCAGGGGACAGCTACCATTTTCTGAGTCGATTCCCTGTGTTGCACAGAAATATATTTTGCACTGAAAACAGTTTGTTCTTTTTACTTTTCTTTTTTCTTGGTATGAAATAAAAGTCTGAGAATAAGATGTAATTTGAATGCACGGGGAAAAAAAACACAAACAAAATCAAAACAGACTAATCCTGTTGCTGGTTTATAACCAGTTAGGAAACAATAGGGATTGGAACTAAATGACAGTTAGCCTGACCAAAATGTCAAAATATATTAGACAGATGGTTTTCTTTGCAGATATAGAAAATCAAATTAAAAGTCTTTACTGAAGGTTTCAAAATAAACCATACTCCATTAACTATTTTATTGAGAGGAACTGTTTTCAGTTGCTGATTAAAAAATCCTGTGCAATTTATTATAATAATGTTTTCATTTCATCAACTGAATTTCTTGAAAGAAACTTATCGAAATAGATTGCCAAGATATATTAACTTAATCCAAGAGACTTAATCATGTCTATATTTCCCTTTCTGACTGTAAACCCTCTGGTAGCTTTAATCTCCCAGAGAATGCAGTGGTAGCAATTTTTTTCTCCAAGTGTTGCACACACACACACACACACAAAAAAAAACCTGCTCAGTTGAGTCTTCCAGAAATGCTTCATTGCTTGATCAACTGAATACACCTCAATAGCTGTAAGTTGCCACATAGGTTGCAAAGCAACTTATTTAACAAGAAATCCCACTGATATCAAGATGGAAATTTTAGTGCATTTGGTTAATATTGTTTGAAAGGAAATGCTCTGACAATGATTTATTTGTTCTGGAATATAAAGAAAGCTGATTTTCTATTTTCCATCATAACAACTAACAACAATTTTTAGATTATGCACATTTTCAATTTTCATATCTGTTCTACAGAAATCAAATTCTTTTGTCCAAATAACTGTCAAAGTGCTGACCTCCTTCACTAATACATTATAATTGTGTTCTATAATACTTGTAATAAACTGAAAGTTCTCCAGAGGATTCCATGGTGCACTTCAATTGATTTTCAGGGGAAAAAAAATCCTCTGAGTTATGTCACTCTTTTAAAGCTTGAGCCGAGACTGAAAATATATGCTGCCTACTAACCAGCAATCCTTTGTGTTTGTCACCCAGGCTCCTCCGTGCTGCTGAAGATCCCTTTAGAAGAATCTAAGGAGTGTTAATGAAAGATTACAAGAAACGCAGTTATATATTTTTGAGTCATATAATCACAATAAAAATGATCAAAGCAAACATTATACATATTAAACTACATTTTCAATAGCCTGAAATTTGCACTGAGTATGGACATTCTACAGAAAACATAGGATTTGCCTGAAAGGTAGCACAAGCAAGGAGTTAATTTGGGTACACTGGAGCTGATGACCACTCTCCAGCCTGCAGGAAATAGTCAGTTGCCTGATGCATAAATATAATAAATCCACTGGCAAAGAAGA
>VYZV01037669.1:71336-93273 GCA_013401275.1 Pandion haliaetus | reverse complement strand
AGGTTGGTCAAGCAGGACCTGCCTTTCATGAACCCATGCTGGCTGGGCCTGATCCCCTGGTTGTCCTGCACCTGCAGTGTGAGCCCACTCAAGATGAGCCGCTCCATAGCCTTCCCCGGTACTGAGGTCAGGCTGACAGGCCTGTAGTTCCCCGGACCCTCCCCCCGGCCCTTCTTATAATGAGCGTCACGTTGGCAAGCCTCTAGTCGTCTGGGACCTCCCCCGTTGACCAGGATTGCTGATAAATGATGGAGAGTGTTTTGGCAAGCTCCTCCGCCAGCTCCCTCAGTACTCTTGCATGGATTCCATCTGGTTTCATAGACTTGTGAGTGTCCAGATGGCATATTAGGTCACTAACAATTTCCTCTCGGGACCATAGGGAGTATATTCTTCTCTCTGTCCTTGCCTTCCAGTTCAGGGGGCAGAGTACCCTGAGGATAACTGGTCTCACTATTAAAGACTGAGGCAAAGAAGGCAATAAGTACTTCAGCGTTTTCCTCATCTCTGCTGGCAATGTTCCCCTCTGTATCCAATAAAGGACAGATAGTCTCTTTGGCTCTTTTTTTATTGTTAACATATTTGTAAAAACATTTTTTGTTGTCTCTTATGACCGTGGCCAGATTGAGTTCTAGCTGAAGCTTTCGCCTTTCTAATTTCCTGTCTGCATGACCTAACAAGGTCACTGTACTCCTCCTAAGCTGCCTGTCCTTTTTTCCAAGACAGTAAACTCTCCTTTTTTTCCCTGAGTCCTAGGAAAAGCTCCCTGTTCAGCCAGGCCGGTTGTCTTCCTGGAGGTTCGTCTTCTGGTTCATGGGAATAGCCTGGTCCTGAGCCATTAAGATTTCCTTCTTGATGATTATCCAGCCTTCCTGGACCCCTTCACCCCTCAGGACTGTCTGCCCTTCAGCCTATGTATTCCTTTCTGGCAGTTGGGAACATCCAGTGTCTTGACGGTGAGCATATAATAAAGTCTGGTACTAGGAATGACATCAGTACTGTGATTGAGCTGTGTATTGCAATTCCTGTATTTTGCTAAATGTGACATTTGTATTGTATTTTCAGCATATTTTGTATCACTGCTAAATCATAAAACCTGTGTAACATCAAGTATCTTCTAATAAGTAACTTTGATATTAAACATTGCACCCTCCCTGTGTGGAATTTCTAAAAAACCTTGTCAGAGAGGTCCCATTGAGCTGGGACAATGCATCATTACACGCTGTGATTTATTAGGCTCATATCTTACCCTGAAAAGTTATTTTCAACAAAGCATACTATCCAAGTTTTGTGTTACCAGGGACGTTTTGTTCAGGGACTTCTACTGAGCACAAAAAACTTTGTGAGCAGAATAGAGACAACTTTAGTGGACAAAACAATTATTGATTGTGTAATACACAAAGAATACTAGACTAAGTGGTCATATGACCTCCCCTGATCACAGAGTCTTTTCTGGCCAGCCTCTAGTCTGTCTGTGAAGAAGGAGGGCCAGCCCCTATTCCAGACTGGTTTTTCCCCATACAGTGTTATACCTTTCCATGTTGGCATTCTCCTTGAACCCTGGAGCAACTTACAATCCTGTCTGGACACTCCTATTTCTATCTGCAGTTTAACCTTTCTCATTTTATACAGTTCAGCCTTCTAAACCTTTTCACCACTCTTTTCCACAGCTTTGCAGTCTCCTCACAAGTCTGAGTCAAGGTAACCAGGCTGTTCCATACCAGGACAAAGGCCTTGGATGACAGCCAGCTGAATCCCTGGGAATGGGAGGGAAGTTATGGAGGGGATTACAGAGTGAGGGTTTTGCAAGATGCAGAAATGTCTAAAACATACCATGGTTTTTGCTGTCTGATTTGCTACTCTGTTTGATTTGTAACATAGCTATCCCCAGACTAGTAAAATGTTATCACTTTCCAGATTCTGTCTGTCATGTGTAGTCAAGTCAAGGAAAGCTGACTGCCCATCAATAAATAAATATGAGACAGATCTAACTTGTTGCTTCTTGATCTGATTTGGTTTTGTTGGTTTTCACACAGTTCACACAATTTAATGGGGGAGTGGAGGAGAAAAAGAGTTGTTTCTTCAGAACAGAAATAACAGTAGTGATCAAAAATACTATTCCTACTACCAAAAAGCAAAAAGACAGCAGAGTTGTAAGCTCATGGGCAGATGATAAGAGTGCATCAACCCTTACTGAGGGCTTCACATCAGATTAACAAGCAATATTGCAGGCAGAAGAACACTCATTCTGAAAGCACAGAGAGTAACAGTCTGAGGTCTGGATGAGACCCTATGTAGCTAAAAACAGAAGAACCAAATACCAATATTCAAGGAAGATACAAATGGTAAACCAGAGGGAATAAAAGGCACTGTGCACTCTAACAAATGCAAGACAGCTCATGCTGATCAGGAGACTAACAGATCCTTAGGGCTGTTACCAGAGAAAATGGAAGGCCTGAGTGCTCAGGACCCCCATTTTCCTAGCAAGAGGCTGAAACCCTTAGAGATTGGAGACCAGATAGTGACTGTAAATCTCAGAGCCTAGCATCTTAGGCTCAATTTTATTTTATTTTATTTTTTTACTGTACTTTGTGCTGCTTCAAAACATAAATCTATTCCTGATGTAAAAAGTAATGTGACAGGAAAAAAAAGGTGACACCTATCAATTTTACCATTTCAATAACTGTTTTTTGATCTGTAGTGTTGAGCATAGAGATTACTTGAAGCCTTATAATCCACTGTTATATTTTTCTATACTTTTTCTGTTTTGGACCCAATAAATCATTCCAAGTGAGAATATATCTCTTTTTTAAGGTAAGCATGAACAAAATGCTACAGGAACATTGAGGTTTCAGTACAAATCATCTTGGAAAAACAAATGCACTAAAAAGCCTGAACATAATTTTTCTGACATTTACTGTGCTTGTTCCATAGTACTGCTAGTTAGAAATAATATGTATGAAATAATGAAAAATGTATGAATGCTATATGAACATCATTTTGGTAAAAATTTATTAGAAAATTAGTGTTAATTTACTTTTGTGGGCTTACACACATTCTTGAAATTAAAAATAGAAAAATACATACAGACAGACATTGTCAAATAGTGGTTTTGTTCCTTGTTCAGTACTGACACAAGCAGCAGTGAACAAATTCTATCTTTTGGAGTGAAAAAATGAAACCTACTGGGTGTTAGAAATAGCCATTATGACAAAAGCATACCAGAATGTTTGGAACATCTAAAGAAAAAATCTCCCAGCTATACATCTGTTCATACCTTAAAAGCATCCACAGTGAAATTGATTTCTTGTATTTTCAGACATCTCGGAGTTTGAGAGGATTTGCTTTCAAAGACTTGGTTTAGGCTCATATCTTGAATTGGGCAATATTAGGAAAATACAGTCCATTTGGATTCTTGCAGCTGCCTATGCTCTGTCAGAGAGGAACTACCTGTTGTGTACCTGATAACCTGTCTGATCTTCTGGCCTTGTGTTGTGGTGTAACCCCACTTGGCAACTAAGCACCACGCAGCTGTTCACTCACTCCCCCTGCAGTGGGATGGGGGAGAGAATCAGAAGGGTAAAAGTGAGAAAACCTGTGGGCTGAGATAAAGACAGTTCAATAGGTAAACCAAAAGCTGTGCCTGCAAGCAAAGCAAAACAAGGAATTCATTTACTACTTCCCACCGGTAGGCAGGTGTTCAGCCATCTCCAGGAGAGCAGGGCTCCATCACGCCTTAACGGTTACTTGGGAAGACAAGCACCATAACTTCAAATGTTCCCCCCTTTCTTCTTCTTCTTCCCCCAGCTTTAAATTGCTGAGCATGACATCACATGGTCTGGAATATCCCTTTGGTCAGTTGGGGTCAGCTGTGCCAGCTGTGCCCCCTCCCAACTTCTTGTGCACCCCCAGCCTCCTCACTGGTGGGGTGGGGTGAGAAGCAGAAAGGGCTTTGGCTCTGTCTAAGCACTGCTCAGCAGTAATGAAAACATCTCGGTGTTAACAACACTGATTTCAGCACAAATCCAAAACATAGCCCCATACTAGCTACTATGAAGAAAATTAACTCTATCCCAACGAAGACCAGCACACCTTGCTGCCAACCTTTCCCTCTTAGCAGAGGTAAGTCAGGCTTTGACGGAAACAACATGACAGGAAAGCACCTCTCCACAGGCTCTTACACTCATATCTCAGTGCATTTGAACAGGTGACAGATCCTACATCATCCTGCAAAGGAACTTACAACAGCAACTGGACTTCCTTGTCTGTACCAGATTTATGGAGAATGTTATGGGTTTGTGTGGCGCGGTTTTCCCTTGGTGGCAGGGGAGGGGGGCTACAGAGGCGGCCCCTTTAAGAAGTTGCTGGAAGAATTCGCTGCCCCAAAATGTCGGACCCGCGCGCCAAAATGTCGGACCCGCCTCTAGGCGGGGAGTGACGGTGGTAGCGCCTCTGGGAAACATATTTAAGAAGGGGAACCGGTAGAGTGGGGGGGGGAAACCTGAGAGGAACATCGCTGCCGACACTGGAATCATGGAAGTGGAGGGGGAGGAGGAGGAGCCTGAGGAGGCTGATGGCCCTGCAGCCCAGGGGGGTGAACGGTGGAGCGGAGGCTCCCGAAGGTGGCCGTAACCCCATGGTAAAAACCGCGCTGAAGCAGTGTGAGACGGGAGAGCAGCCCGCGGAAAGGACCCGCGCCAGGGAAGTTCGGGAAGAACTGAAGCCCGCGGAAAGGACCCGCGCCAGGGAAGTTTGTGAGGAACTGCAGCCCGCGGAAAGGAACCACGTTGGAGCAGGGAACGAGAGAGGAATCTTCCCCCTGAGGAAAGAAGCGGCAACGACGATGTGTGGCGAGCTGACTCAACCCCCATCCCCGATTCCCCTGCGCCGCCGGGGGGAGGAGGTAGACAGCATTGGTAGTGAACTGAGCCGGGAAGGCGGGAGGGGTGGGGGGAGGTGTTCTGATGTTTGGTTTCCCTTCCTAATACCCTTGTGGTTTGTTTCTGTCTTGATTTGTAGTAAATTAAATTGATTTTGTTTCTTCCCCAAGTTGAGCCTGTCTTTTGCCCATGACCATAAGTGGGGAGTGATCCCTCCCAGTCCTTGTCTCGACCCACAAGCCTGCCTTTGTTTTTTTTTTCTCCTCATCCCAACGTAGCCAGGCGAGGGGGTGGGGGGTGAGTGAGCGGCTTCGTGGTGCTTTGTTACCGACTGAGCTGACCTGAAACCACGACAGGGAAAAAAAAAAAAAATCATTCAGAACCACAGATTTGTAACAGGCACCCTGATTTTCCAGTCCTGCCTCAGGGGTCAATCTGTATGCACCTACCTGCATACAGTGGCACACATGTACTGTCATAGTATAACTAGAAAAAAAAACATCTCTGATGTTGTGGCTGTATACATTCAAACCGTTATTTAAAAGCTAACAAGTATAAGAATGATTTTTATCAATAGGTAATAGTTTTAATTAAAAATATATGTTTTTCCAGAAATCAGGGCTACATTGATAATATTTTTAAATAGGCACCATATATTTGAGTTGTGAGAATAGATGAAGAATTTGGTTTTTTTAAATAATGTATTACTGAAAACAAACCAGAAAGAACAGAAAGTAAAACAAGGTCATGAAAACCTTTAAGTGTTAGGATAAAATTATTTAAGTGGCTCCAATAATTTTAGATCTGACTGGCTATTATGTCAATATTCTTGGAATGAGAGTAGGTGGGTAGATACATTTGCATATCCATACTCCAAAAGACAACCTTCACCTTTCCTAGAATCAGGAAATAGATAAGAACTTGGCATGAGAACTCTGAATAGTGAATGAAGCAGTACTGCTAAGCAACTGCTAAGCTAAGTACTGAAGCAAATGAGAGCTAGTCAGTGATAAAATTGTGATATTTTAAACAAAATTATAATTTTTTATCATTTGTTGCCAGATGTGTTAAGTTTCCAGAACTTAATAATGTCGTGATTATAGGTGTTTTTAACAAAAGACTGGAAATGAGTGATACTTCAAAAAATACATGCATAAGTACAACAGGTAAGATAGTGAGATACTAATTTTGCACTCTGAGCAACCTACTGATAGAATACTGATAAGATAAATTGAAAAAAAAAAAAAGTATGTTTAAAAACAGTCTTTTAATAGTTTCTGTATCCAACAAAACTTTGCAACATGCTGGTGATATGCTTTTGTACTAGTGGAGAGTGGCTAGATATGACCACAAAATTTCCATTGTCAAATTGAAGTCCTGAGTTAAAGCTAATAAAGTAATTTTTAAAAACCAAACCCATGAGTTTATTACTAACTCTCCTATCCCAAATGTGTTTCAACTTGAAATGAAGAAAAATAAACTGTGTCCTAATGAAGTAATTTAAAGAAAATCAAGGTATTAATATTCTATGGAAACATATCAAAGTCTTTCACAGAAAATAAAGCACCTGTTCTAATAGTAACAAAATGTAGCTGAGAAAAAAGGGGGGGGTGTTAGTGGTGATACTGTGGCAGTATAAAGAGGTGCAAATTCAAATTCATAAATGTTAACATATTTGAAAATACAAGGAAAGGCAAAATGAAAGCAGAGCTTTAGACACAGAGGTTATTAGGCCTATCATACAAGAATTAATAGCAAAAATTGACAAAAACTGTCAGAATGCTCTAAAAATCATGGATGTACTGCCGAGCTGTTAAACAGATGTTGCAATCATATCCTATGTTTTGACCATCATACAGCTGAAAAGCTAACAGACTATTTTAGCTCTACTGAATGTTTTGTCAAAAAAGCAAATTGAATACTCTAAGGCAGAAAAATCTCGAAAATACTTTTTAGCTACCTCATATAGAACTTAGATAAAACAGAAATCAAACTGAAATGCTTTCATTGCAAAATCCTTTCCCTTTCTCTTCCACTTCCTGTTCCTTATAGATGAGCTATTCCTCCTCTTTCTTCCTAAAGACAAATTGTCAAAACTCTTTGTGGAAGTTAGAGGCTTTCATTGAAGTGAAATACCTTTCAAATAACAAAATGGTATCAGCTGACCTCTGTTTTAACCTTCAGCCCCAGAATACTCATTTTTCTAGTTCATTGATTGTTCAATGGACTGTGCATATATAATCTGGACTGAAGGACTGTAACTCAGGATCTCCTTCTTACCTTCCTAACCAGTAACTGAACTATCCTCAGGTTGAAAGACTCCTTCATTGCTATGAGTCTCTACAGTATATAAGCTTCCAAAGGAGGGACAGCCTCAAGATCGCAGTCTGGAAAGTGACATACATGGGTGTCAGTCCCTTTCCTCTGCTAAATGAAATTAGAAAAGGTAGGTCTATTTCATGGAACAGCTGTCAAAAAATAAATTTTTTACAGTGAGGATGGTGAGACACTGGAACAGGTTGGCAAGAGATGTTATGAATGCCCCACCATTGGAAGTGTCCAAGGACAACTTGGACAGGGCTTTGAATGACCTGATCTATTGAAAGATATCCCTGCTCATGGCAGGGGGAGCTGGACTACATGATCTTTAAAGGTCCCTTCCAACCCAAACAACTCTATGTTTCTGTGATTCTAAGGTTCTAAGACACAAATATGCCCTACTGAATTAGACAATGATGCAGGACAAGAACTGGATTACAAACATAGCCACCTAATTCTATCCCTAAATTTCAGAAAAGGCAGGAGTTTAGATTACCCTTTTTCACAACTTTCCCTAATCGATTCTTCATTTGCCTGATGCAGATCTTTGATCTTTTAATTGGCTCCCTGGAAACACAGATACCTATCTCTGTGTTATGGGTTTGTGTGGTGTGGTTTTCTTTGGTAGTGGGGGAGGGAGCTGCAGAGGTGGCTCCTTTAAGAAGCTGCTAGAAGGTCCCCTGGCTCCGAAAAGTCAGACCCGCCTCTGGCCCAGGCCGAGCCCATCAGTGATGGTGAGAGCGCCTCTGGGAGAACAGATTTAAGAAGGGGAACTGGCAGTGTGGGGGTTGGGGAACGTGAGAGGAACACCTCTGCAGATCTCTAGGTCAGTGAAGAAGGAGGGCNCAGGGAACTTGATGAAGAACTGCAGCACACGGAAAGGACCCACATTGGAGAAGTTGGTGAAGGACTGTCTCCCGTGAGAGGGACCCCACAGTGGAGCAGGGGACGAGTGAGGAATCTCCCTCTGAGGAGGAAGGAGCGGCAGAGACAACGTGTGGCGAGCTGAGTCAAAACCCCATCCCCTGTTCCCCTGCGCCGCTGGGGGGAGGAGGTAGAAAGCACCGGGAACGGAGCTGAGCCGGGAAGGTGGGAGGGCTGGGGGGAGGTGTTCTGATGTTTGGTTTCCCTTCCCAATACCCTTGTGTGTTTGATTTGATTTGAGTTGTAGTCAATTAAATGGATTTTGTTTCTTCCCCAAGTTGTGCCTGTCTTTTGCCCGTGACCATAAGTGGGGAGTGATCCCTCCCAGTCCTTGTCTCGACCCACAAGCATGCCTTTGGATTTTCTCCTCATCCCAACGTGGCCGGGGGGGTGGTGGGGAGTGAGCGAGTGGCTGTGTGGTGCTTTGTTACCAGCTGAGCTGAAACTGAAACCACGACACTCTGTTACCATGAATGACACTGACAAGATCACTCCCACTGACACTGAACTAGCTATAGTGACTGACAGTTCTGAAAAATGGCGAAAAATCTTTTACAAAATTTATGCCTCTAAAGCTCTTCATAGTTTGTAAATCGTGTATCCCATAAAGCCAAAATCTATTTTCATTTGAATTAGCTTGATTAACTTTGGACCAATATACCTATTAATAAAAATAGAAACTGATCTGTTTCATTGAAGATGGGACTACTTATTTCTGCTATGGATAGGAATAGTGAAGAGTCCTACATTTTGCAAGGGATATTTGATCTAAGTATTAAGAGGAAAGAAGTCTATCTGTAAGGACAAATAAGTATCAGAACACAGTGCTTAGTGAATAGTAGAATCTTGAGCAGTTAAAGTTTTTAAAATATGGTTTAAAAAATATATGAAATATTTTAGATATAATGAATTATACCTGCAGATGAAAGAGCAGATAAACTCTTGTGGCTGCATCCATTTTATACAATTCAGTGACAATGATATGTCCTAGACAACTATGACTCTAGGTCTTCCTTACCTCCTGGTTTACATATGATACCAGTTGACAAGTGCCTTCTCAGAATAAGTTTTTATTAACTACATGTATTTGCAGTGTAAATCCTTACTTAGAATTAATTCCAATATAATTTCCAATGTCTCCAGCTTGCTTTCAGCTGAAGCTGAAAAGAAATTTGAAGGTTTCTTGAAGAAAACATTAAAAAATGTAAATTAATATACAGGCAGGAAAACACAAACAAAATAAAATGGGATAACAAGCAAGCCATCTTCTAGATGTACTACTGTTGTCTTTCTGAGATTATTTCAGGCTGAGATTTTTTTTACTTGTTTTCTGCAATGTGTGGATATGATTTTATCATCATCTGCAGAGAGATCATGAAAGAGGTAAAACAAAATAAAGTCAGTATAGCAAAAGAATAAATAGCTTGTTTCAAAATCAACAAAGTTTGTCGAAGATTTTCATTTTCTAGAATGCAGGAGATTTTTCATCCCTGCAGACGAGGAAGGAGGATACCTGGTAAAGACTTGGGAACACAGCAACATTTAAAAATGTTTTTCTCTGAACCTAAAAGATATGAAAACACAAAGAAGTGAAAACTTGCAAATACATTTTAAAAAAAAAACAAACCCATGTTTGTATCATTACGACATCTTTCAGGGTAGCTGCATTTTAGAAAACATTTTTCTTTATAAGTGTTAAAAGTCAAAGAGTTACTAGTCAGGGGGAGCAAAGAACATAACTGAAATTCAAACATATAAATAGCTATGATTTAAGCTAGAATTATAATGAAGATTCTGGATTATTATTTCATCACATCACAAGCTAATACATATAATAATATGCCTATGCCTAAGTTTTAGTTTTAGTTTTGTATTTATGGTTCTAATGTACCTGCTTTTTAAAGTTGTAAGTCGTCATATTAAACTAATAATTTTACAGTTACACAGTTTTCCTAATGAAAGATAGCAGTCCACCTGAATTAAAGAAACCAAAAATTATCTCACAAAATTTTTTGTTTACTGATGAAATTTTTACCAGAGATTTTAGGTCTAAAATGGTTATTAACATAAGTTATTTTGATGTTGAATTGATGATAGAAAAGAAATATGTTAAAAGTAAATCTGTAGGTCAAAGTTGTGATGAAATATAAATTTCTTTACAGTTAAGATTAATATGCTTCCTTAATCTTTAAACTCCTAATGCTTTAGTGGTAAGGCTGTGTGCAAAATGTGATAAGTATGTAATCATTCTTTGAAATATACAGGTGACTTTTGAAACAACAATGCAAAGCATAAAGTTCCTTTCTACAGCACTGTCACCAAAGGTGACAGTTTTCATTACTATGATAAGAAATAATGCACATCCTTTTGGACACACAGTTGTTTGAGAGGGAAAATGTATCCTTGTTAAGCCTCCAGAGTGTCTGCTTTTTCTTTTGACTTTAATGTGTTGTGCTTCCTAAGTAACACTTAGGGAACAGTTTTGTTCTACCTGAATTTAAGCATGCTATTCAGATGCTATCCGCAGTGCAGATATGGATATGTGAGCCTTGTGTCAGAGCTCCCATTAAAATTAATAGAGATCTACTCAGGACTGTAAATGAACTATAGAGACCTGTTCTGTCGGATGACCGCTAAGGTCCTGGTGCAGGTTCCATACATAGGCTTCTATTACCATTTCAGATGTCCTATGATATTCAAGACATCTGCTTAAGCTTCACAGAAATGATGCACGGGCCACATCTACCATGGGAACATGGCTGCTCATGGTGGGGAGCATGGCACACTGATTCTTTCAGTGAGACCCACTGCCCCAGGATAAGGGAGACCTGCACCATGGGCTGGTGGGGGGGCAGGCACATGGGCAGGGCTGCGTAACACCAGAGAAGAGGAGTTGTTGTTAGTCACTCTTCTTATGTAAAAATTTTAAAGGCATCATTAATCTTTTCTGCCTTATCCGACTATGAGTGTAGGTTATTAGATTATTGAATCTAGATTATTAACCCCTTAAGTAGCTAATATTAAGTCCTTAACTTCATATATCCTTTTTGCCCATACCCCATACTTCTTATGTGGCAATAGATACAGTACTAATGACATTATAGTAACATGGGGTTTTGCAGTAGTGAATTTAAAAGACAAATTCAGAGAATTCTATTTGTGAACCCATTTTTGCTTTCTTTCTCTGAAAACAAAGCAAAACAAAAAATAAGTCAACTAATAAATGCATTGCATTTGTATAGATTCATTAAACATTAAAACCTATGCAACAATGGATTAGACAACAGGATGCAACAAAGAAAACAGTAAATTTGTGGAATGCTATATAATCTAATATATTAAATGAACAATATTACAACTAGTGACTCCAAAAGCTGATGCCATATTTCTTGCATGTACAGGGTTCTCCACAGAACTTCAATCAAAACATGACAAATAAATGTACTTCTTGCAGCAGTCTTCTGCTTCATTCTGGGAAGATGTTGCTGCTAGCACCTATTCCAATTACTTTAATATTAAATAGTTGACACTCAATTTTATCAGCTCCATTCTCAACATGATGACAGAAGTATATATTCTGTGAATGCTGTGTGTAGATATTTTTTGACGAAGCTTTGGGATCTTAGGTTATTTCCTCACTTTGAGAGCTGCCAGTAAACTTTTATTTGCCAAACTGAGTTTGGAAACCCGCAAAGTGATCATGTATAATTTTTGGATTGAGACTTGCCCTACTATACATAAACCCTATATGACTCACTTCCATCTCCCTCCATTTGATTTTTACTTTACCCTCCTTTCATGGAAACAGAGATGGAGGACACCTGAAAAGATTATCTAGATCATTTTCATGATGGATCTCCAGCACAAGATCACTGTATTAGGATGATAAAACTCCTGAGTTCATATGACACATACTAAAATCCTCACATGCTAAGAACCACAAGATGCCAGTGATCAAAGACTGAAGTAGAGAATGTGCGCTGCTGGACTTGTTGCTCACTGTTGTGGGTTTGTGCAGCATGGGCTTTTTTGGTAGTGGGGGAGGGGGCCGCAGGGGTGGCTCCTGTGAGAGGCTATTGGAAGCTCCCCCGGCTCCAAGTCAGACCCGCCGCTGGCCAAGGCCGAGCCCATCAGTGACGGTGGTAGCGCCTCTGGGAGAACAGATTTAGGAAGGGGAACCTGCAGGGACTGGGGGGGATTGGAACGTGAGAGGAACCTCTTTGCAGATGCCGAAGTCAGTGAAGAAGGAGGGGGAGGAAGGGCACCTGAGGAGGCTGATGGCCCTGCAGCCCGTGGTGAGACAGCAGGCTGTCCCCCTGCAGCCCAGGGAGGGGAGCAGAAGAGCGGAGGCCCCCCAAGATGGCCATGACTCCATGGGAAAGCCCACGCTGGAGCAGTGTGTGACTGGAGAGCAGCCCGCAGAAAGGACCCATGCCAGGGAAGNATCCCCTGTCTCCCGTGGGAGGGACCCCACGGTGGAGCAGGGGATGAGTGAGGAATCCTCCCCCTGAGGAGGAAGGAGCGGCAGAGACAACGTGTGGCGAGCTGACCTCAAACCCCATCCCCTGTTCCCCTGGGCTGCTGGGGGGAGGAGGGAGAGAGAACCAGGAGTCAAGTTGAGCCGGGAAGGCGGGAGGGGTGGAGGAAAGTGTTTTGAGGTTGTGTTTTCCTTCCCAATACCCTTGTTTTTGATTTGATTGGTAGTAAATGAAATTGATTTTGTTTCTTCCCCAAGTTGAGCCTGTCTTTTGCCTGTGACCATAAGTGGGGAGTGATCCCTCCCAGTCCTTATCTTGACACACGAGCCTGCCTTCATATTTTCTCCTCATCCCACAGCGTCTGGGCCGGGGCAGTGAGCGAGCAGCTGTGTGGTGCTTTGTTACCAGCTGGGCTGAAACCATGACACTTCCAAACAAGGAAGAACTGATGAAGGCTGCAAAGGTGGATGGCAGCCTTGGTAGCAATGTCTGTTTCATCATGGAACTTAAATTCTGAAGGAAGTGAAAAAGATAAATACTACAATATAGCCGTGGACTTCAGGAGATATCTTGGCTTGTTCCAGGATCCACCATGGAGGGCAGCGATGCTCAGGACAACTGGCTTTTTGGCTTGCTCTTCAATGGCAAACCTACTCAAAGTGGAAGATTGGTCCAGGACATGAAGGCAGTCAGGAAGATATGGCAGAAAGCAACATGGATAAACAGGAAACACCTAAGTGATCTCAAATGCAAAAAGGATCTGCAGAGAAGATGGAAGCAGGGACAGGCATTCTGTGATGAATGTAAAGGCGTTACTCCAAAACTGGGGAGATGAGCTAGAAAAGCCAAAGCTTGGCTAATGAGGGATGTGAAGGATAACAAGATGGGCTTCGGTGAGTAAATTGGTAGCATAAGAAAGGCTAAGGAAAATACAGGCCTGTTGTTCAGCTGACCTAGTGACCAAAGACATAGAAAAGACCAAGATAGTAAATTGCCTTTTTTTACCTCAGTTTTCACTGCTAAGGTTTTCCTCTGGCCCAGAGTCAAGTCTCTAAGCGCACCAGCAGAGTTTGTGGGAATGAAGTATTATCCACAGCAGAGGAAGATCCAGCTAGGGAGCAGTTAAGCAATGCGCAGATCCATGGGAGAAGGTGGGATGCATACATGCCATCCCATCCAGGCTGTTGAAGGAACGGGCCCCTGTCATTGCAAAGCTTCTCTCCACCATCTTTGACAGTTTGTGATGATTGGTGGAAGTCCCTGATGACTTGGAGAAAGCACACATCACATCTATTTTCAATAAGGGCCGAGAGGAGAATCTTGGGAACTAGAGACTAGTTAGCCTTGCCCCAGGTTATGGAGCCAGTCCTTTTGGAAATAATTGCTAAACACATGAAGGATTTAAAGGTAACTGGGAACAGCCAGCAGGGATTTACCAACCTGATTGCTTAACTAACCTGATCACCCCCTGTGATGAAATGTCTGGCTGTGGGGATAAGGCTGGAGCAGTGGAAGACATATACCTTGATTTTAGCAACTCCTCTGATGTGGTCTCACATAGTATCCTTATACACAAACTGTAGAGATATAGACTGGACAAATGAATGATAAAGTGAGTGGAAAATTGCCTGGGCCACCAGTCTCAAACACCTGTTACCTGTGAGACAACATGACACTGACAGCCAGCTACTTGTGGCACCTGTCAGTGATCTAAACAAGGAAAGCCCTAGGGCAAGATTTTCTACCTTTATCAATGACCTAGACAATGCAACAGAGTATGTTCTCAACAAGTTCACAGATGAAAACAAATTGTGGAGACAGTTAAAATGCTGGAGGGCCAGGTTGCTCTTCAGAGGGACCTAGACAAGACACAGAAATGAGTCAACAGGAACCTTATCATGATTTTCAACAAATTCAAATGTGAAGTCCTTCAAATAGGATGGAATAATCCCACACAATAGCATAGGCTGGGCAGCAACTGGCTGGAAAACAACTTTGCAGAAATGGGCCTGGGAGTTCTAGCAGATATGACAAACACGTCAACAATGAGTTGGTAGTGTGCCCTGCTGGAGAGATGGACAGCCATGTCAAGGACCTTGACTGGGTGTGGCTGTGATCAGACTGATCTATTTAGTCTAGCTTTCAGGTGCTTTTGCTCTTCTTAAAAATCTTCAGTAATTCTGCTGTATCTCTAAAGTACACTACAGTATTTCATTATTCTAATCATCAGATGCCCAACCCAAATCATTCTTCTTGGAATTTAAGTTCATTGTTTCTTGTCCTATTTACCATCATGGTTTGTAAAGGTAGATGGAGACAGCAGGCCTCCCTTCTGTCCCATATTGGATTAGTGACTTCATCTTAAAGTAGAGGTTTTACAGTTTCATTAGCATCACTGTTACATTAATTGTCCTAGCCTAAAGGGTTTATCATATAGTCAAAAGGCTTTTAGTTACAACATCCATAAAAACCAAGCAAGTTGTATACACCTTCTCAAAATTTCAACACTTTACACCACCACATCATGAAACAAAAAGATTAATTATACAACTCGCCTACCAAGATCATATTGTATGTTATGAATAAACAGTGTTTGCTGTAGATATTTTATATAATACTAATCAAAGAACTGTAAGAACTTCTTCTGTGACAGAGACTGTCCCTTCAGTTTTGATTTGGTTTCATATTCTTCAGATTCATAGACCCTAACAACTATGTAAAGCAATTATCTGAGGTGATGACTATCCTCTTCTGAGATCTTTTCTTCTCTTCTCTATTCATTGATAGTAATAGGAGCCAAGAAAACGAACTTAAATCAAATGAATTTTAGGAGGTTAAAGCTGACAAATCCCAGATAGAAAAAAGGAAACAAACAAAAAAAGATATTTATATCTCATGCTAAGCTTTCAGGTAAGATTTTAAAATATTCCAGCACTTGAGATACAGAAAGATGTTTTACAGATTTGAAAAAAAATGTTTGTGAACGTATAGCATCAGTGTCATCTAGGTATGAGACTCCATTTGTAAGCATGTGAATGACTGCTAGTTTTATTCTTGGGGCTGAATACATTTTATTTCCTTGTTCTAAATCTCAGGCATCTATTTTTATATCTTACTCAATTCTCACCACTAAGATATTTCGGAGAATTTCCAGTAACATTGTAAACCACGAGAGCTGGTGAACAATGTTAAAAATCTACTTGCACTTAATAGTCACTATTAAGATGGCAGCAACCTGAAATAGACATTTAACAGGTTTTCTAAATGACTCATGAATTGTCCCTGGAGACTATACACAAAATTGATTAAATGGAAAGTAGGCTATAGAATATTTAATCTCTATAAAAAAAGATACTAAACCAAGAGGTTTCCAGACCGTGTTGTCAGGGTTATAATGCTGTTGAAGATTAAATAACATCCTCTCTCTTGAGAACAGAATTTGCTGCATTTCATACTGTTTGATTTCTTTGTCTGCTGAAGTCCCAAAGGGGAATTTTGAGAAAATACAGAATGCATCTCAGTTTTGCAGTCTTTGAAAAACCTAGTAGAATGACAGTTCTTAATTGGCCTGTTATGGGTTTGTGTGGCGTGGTTTTATTTTTTGGTAGTGGGGGAGGGTCCTTTCCACGGGCTTCAGTTCTTCAGTCACACACTGCTCCAGCGTGGGCTTTCCCAAGGCGTCATGGCCATCTTGGGGGGCCTCCGCTCTTCCGCTCCCCTCCCTGGGCTGCAGGGGGACAGCCTGCCTTCTCACCACGGGCTGCAGAGCCATCAGCCTCCTCAGGCGCCCCTCCTCCCCCTCCTTCTTCACTGACCTCGGGATCTGCATAGGGGTTCCTCTCACATTCCAATCCCCCCACTCCCTGNAAAAACCCATAACAGCTAGTAAGATTTTTTTTTTTTCCCAAGTGAGACGCCTTTCTGTAATAACATTCAAGTGTATTACAATAGAGTGTTCTACACCTGCATTTTGTTATAAATTTGTTTTGTACTCTCCACATCAGGACAGAAGGTTAAAATAGAGTGGCAAGACCAGTCAAAAGTGGTTTGTTTCAAGTAGTTGCAGATAATCTTTCCTGAATTATTAGCTGACCCTTTAAAACAAAAGGACAAACTCCAAAATAAGAACAATTTGTTATTTTATTATTTAGTAAGGAGCTGGGAATAAAACAGTAAATGAAATACTGCAAAATATTTTATTACATAATGAAAGCATATTTTATGTGTACTGCAGAATTCCTCTATGGACAAAGCCTGCCAATTTTAAGACTGCAGAAATGCTATTCTTTTGTATTGATGTATTGTAAAACTGATGGAGGATAACATTTAAATTATAGCCAGTTGCAAATAAGAGTATTCAGATGTAAAATAATTTTTGTTTAAGGAAAAAGTGTATCCCTTTTAAATGTTAAGAAAGACATTTAATGCCCTTGGGTACACATACTTTGTGTTGATGCTTCACAGAGTAATAGTCGATACTTGTTTGTTATTTCAGAAGGAACGAGACTGGAAACATATTAAAACACGTGCTTTACTTCCTTAAAGGGCACTTTACGTCATTGTCTCTTCCTGGGCAATTAAAGAGATGGAGGGGAAAGAAAAAAAAAAGGAAAAAAAAAGTGCTGAAGTAAATTTTTTTTAAAACTCAGGAATTTTGACAATCTCCTGTTGACACATATGGTTACCTAAGCAGTGTGTAGAAGTTATAAACTTATAATGTATTCTAATTTATTGAAGCAAGGTGTTAAGGACAGGTGATGCTTTAGTGTTAGACCTGTCACTTCTAAAGGCTGAGGGAAAGCTGAAACATTTTAAGATACAATTCAGTTTCAGGAGAGCTCTGGAACTATAGCTTTGAGGGACATTTATATTTAAAATTATGCAGGAAGGCAGGCTGCACATCCTAGAGGTTTGGAAAGGCCACAGCATGAGTTTATGAGTTCTTACAACCACGGGTCATAGGCTTCAACTCTGTCTTTGACCAGAGCACCAAAGAAAAAGCCAGCTTCAAGCAAAAGTGAAGTATGATAACATTAGGCAAACTCGAGGCCATGTAGCACAATTTCGATCAACTCCGTGAGTAGAGTTCTGTATAATTACATTGTTCATGCTTGTTTATAGCTACACCCAAGCAGGTCAGTGAACCTTAGGTGGAACAGTTGGGAATAATGAGTTTACTATTTAAATATGTGCATATATGTTTATATATGCAAAGGCTTAGAACTAGGCTAAGATATAGCTGTTTTCTTTCTTTTCTCAGTGTCTGGTTAAACATTCATATTCACCTTGGCATCAAAGAAATGTGTAGAAGCATTTTTTCACTAACATTTGATTCTTTCTTTGTTTTAATCCTGGTTACATCCTTTAACCAAGGGTGTTCAAAATCACTCAGCAGATTGCTTCACATTGCATAGCTTTTAATTTGTTTGTCTTAAACTTGAAAGATCCATAGCTGTTAATATGCCTGGCACATTTCCTTGTCTCTCAGCATGAAGTTCATTATCCTATGTAAGACAAATTAACAAAAAGACAGCCAACTTCAACTGGGTGTCAGCCTGAAAAATATGAGGTACTGAACTATCAGTTTCACACATGGGTCTTTGTCATGACATCAGTCATATAAGCTTTAGATGAGGATCAGCAGACCCTCAATGATATTGTTCTTCTTGCCAGTTCAGCAGCCAGGTTTAGTGACTTTTGAAAGATTAGGTCCTCACAAACAGCTCTTTAGCACAGCATCTTACAAGAATGCTGCACTTCTTGTTTTGTTTTGTCCTACATTACATCTTATTTCTCTCAAAACTAACAGTTTATGAATGAAAAAGTATTCATTAATAAGGGTATTAATAATGAAAAGAAAAAAAGGTTGCTTTTATTTCACTGAATCTAATTCCTTACCAAAACCAAACAGATGCATTACACAAGAAATGTCTGCTCAGTTAAAGGCTTGAATATGAGAAAAACATAAGTAATTTTATTTGCTGAAAAAAAACCAATCTAGATATCTGAAAAAGTTTATATATGACCATCAAAACTGTACTGTTATAACAGTTGTCCAAAAGCATACATTATTTGTCTCCCTGGAAATCCCTCCTATCTCCATCTGAGAGGGAACGAACAGCTAGCAAAATCAAAGCCAGCAGTATTCATTCAAAATCAAGAACAATACATTGCGCACAATCAGCTTTCCTGGAAAGAAAAATGTTTGTTTGCTTAAACGCTAATGAAGTACACATGCCTCAAAATAACAACTGGGAAGTCGGAAAGTGCCTTAAGCTCTGTCATCTAGGCAGTGCCATAACACAGGACTCTCCCTTGACAGTAACTGGGAATACTAGATGGACTGAACTATTAAAATCACAGATGATTTATGCTTATCCAGAATCCTCACAAAAGGCTGCCCTTGACATGAATAGACAGCTTAAGGTATTCAGCTAATAAACTCACAGTGCCTATGGCATCAGTTTAGCAAACTAAGAGCCAGAAGATGCTCCCCAAGTAGCTAAAGTCCATAATTGAACTTTGGCAAGACATTTACATCAAGCAAATAACCTGCCAGTGGTCCACCCACAGTGTTATCTGACGGTAGCTTGTGTATTGACAGCTGTCCAGCAAGCTGGAATTACTGAAATTTTGGCAAAACAAGTCTTCAAGCATTTATGGTAGATGAGCAAAGTAGAGGTGCTGAGCCAATAACCCCTCCGCAGTTTGATTTCTGTTGGGTGTTGGCATAACAACAACATAGACAATTTGATTTTCATAATATCCTTTGAAAGTTAGCATAATCTCTTCTATTCTCCTTTTCATATCTATTTAAAGTACAAGCTGCTAGAATGATTCACAGCAAAAAAATCTATAAACTGACACAGGAGCAGAATTTCTAATAGATTACATAATTTATCCTTGTGTGCACAGGTTTCCACATGTGTAGAACTTACCTAGAGAGTTACTGTATTTAGAACTGGGAATATAGTTTAGGTTTCGCCCTTTTAATGATGGGTTTGGACAAATCCCTAATATTAAAGTCTCCATCTTTGTGGGATTATCCTATGAGCAATGGTTCAAGTCCTCCCTTACTGGGAAATTGGTAAGTGAAATAGAGAAAGGGGTTGGAGAAAAGGAGGAAAGTCTGAAGACATTTATTCCTCCAAGTTCTCACTGCAACCATGATGAGATTGAGGGTTTCATGGACTCACAGAATTATAGAACTCTGGAACCACAGAATCACTCAGGTGGGAAGGGACCTCGGGAAGTCTCTAGTCCAAGCTCCTGCTCAAAGCAGGGACAGCTCTGAGGTCAGGAATGGTTGCTCAGGTCTGCATTCAGTCAGATCTTGAACACTTCCAAGGATAGAGTTGGAACAATCTCCACGGATAACCTGCTCCAGCTGTAGTTTTCATGTAAGCAATTGCAAGGGATTGGAGGAAAAGGTGAGAGACAGAAAAGGTAAATGTTAAAGAAAGATCATTTATGATTTATTTCAGTCATTTCCATGATGACACATCATTTATTGTCCGATTAAGGATTTTTGGTTGGTTGGTTTGGTTTCCTTTGGCTTTGGGTTTTCTTCCTGTTTTGTGCTACATTGAATTGCTGTGAGTTGATTCTGAAACAAAGATGTCATTATGTAATAATGTAGGCAAAATTCTCATTATCATAACAAATGAATTTATATTAATATAAACTTTAACTCAGGATAAGAAACGAAAAAAGCTTTCAGAGGACACTATCTGTTAGGTTGCAGATCAATGCCAGAGAAAAGAATGTCTGCTAATTTAACCATTCATAAATTGCACCTATTAAAGAACTTCAATTTTTTATGTGATTTAATAAACACTGTTGCCACAAACACTCTGTTGCCACAACAATACAATCTGAGAAGCTGAAGTCTGTAAATCTTGACTGTTTCATGTTGTCAGGCATGTCTATAAACATTTTGTGCACTTTTATAGGCTGTATTTAACAAATTATTGAAAATAAAACAAGGTTGTACTGAGGCAACTGAGAACCTAGTGTGCAGTTTTGCAAAATTTTTTAGAGTTAAATAAGCAATACAAATCAATAATATAAAATCAGTATTATAAGGAAACAACATGCATTGTTGAAAACAGCTGAATTCAAAGCAAACAAAACTAAATGTAACATTACATTCCATGTTTTTAATTTGTAGAATATGAATTGATAATGGAACTATATCACTGATATAAAATGTTCAAATTTAAGTTAATTAGGTCAAATAATAGACCTTGAAACAGATGAGAGAGTTCTGCATTTCATGCAGTATATGACATACAGATTTATCTAGTTGGTAGACTTGATTTAGGACCACAGTTGCACGTGTCTGCAAGTTCCTTTTGCTGTTTTTAGACTATTACTCCATGGTGCTGTCATCCAAAACAGCAATACTGTGTTTTCTGTCCTTTTTGTAGTTTGTGTATATAATTGTATTGATTCACAAAACTTACTGAAACCATTGTTTCATTGGTGGTGAGCTTTTTGAAGACTTGCATTTTATGTTCCTTCTGCCCGTATGTGGAGCTACCATATAAATAATGGAGGTCTGTGAAAAGTTTACCAGTGACTTCCACATCTCATATACTGAGGTCCCACAGCAGTCTTCAGTATCCATAGCAATTTCTTTGTTTGTAACTCATATTGTAATACTATATCTAAAAGTTGATACAGTGTTGAACTGAAACCAGAATTTATCGTTCCTTCAAAGTAAAATTCTTACAATATAAAGATGATGAAATAATTATTCTTGGGCAAGGATACCTGTTTAACAGATTGTTAAACTATCTCTAAAATGGATGGTATAGCAGTGGTGGTAATAAAAGGGAGAGCTCAAACTGAAAGTTTCAATGTTACGGGTTTGTGTGGCATGGTTTTCCCTGGTGGCAGTGGAGGGGGGCTGCAGAGGCGGCCCCTTTAAGAAGCTGCTGGTAAATTCACTGCCCCAAAATGTCGGACGTGCCAAAATGTCGGACCCACCTCTAGGAGGGGAGTGACGGTGGTAGTGCCTCTGGGAGAACATATTTAAGAAGGGGGAACGGTAGTGTGGGGGTTGGGAAACCTGAGAGGAACATCTCTGCCGATACTGGAGTCAGTGAAGAAGGAGGGGGAGGAGGGGGCGCCTGAGGAGGCTGATGGCTCTGCAGCCCTTGGTGAGAAGGCAGGCTGTCCCCCTGCAACCCATGGGGGTGAATGGTGGAGTGGAGGCTCCCGAAGATGGCCGTGCCTCCATGGTAAAAACTGCGCTGAAGCAGTGTGAGACTGGAGAGCAGCCCGTGAAAAGGACCCACGCCAGGGAAGTTCGGGAAGAACAGAAGCCCGCGGAAA
>VYZV01037669.1:53977-68481 GCA_013401275.1 Pandion haliaetus | reverse complement strand
GCCTAGAGGCGGGTCCGACATTTTGGCGCGCGGGTCCGACATTTTGGGGCAGTGAATTCTTCCAGCAACTTCTTAAAGGGACCGCCTCTGCAGCCCCCCTCCCCTGCCACCAAGGAACACCGTGCCACACAAACCCATAACAATGAATAACATCTTCCAAAATTGCAGTCATTGGTTGTGATTAGCAGAGATACGTGGAACCATAACCTTGCCCGAGACAAAATACAAGAGGCAATAGTAACTTTTGTGTTTTTTAACACAGTCATTGTGAACTGAAGGCATGCAGCATTTTTCACTAGCTTCTTAGGTTTGGGAAGGATAAACATATACTTTATTACATTAACATTTTGATCAGCTTTACCCAGTATCACATGAAAACATACTGGAACATGGAAGGGGAAAAAAAGAGGATGCCAGAACTTTTATCTGGATGGTTACTAACACTTGCATTTGATTTACACAATTCAAATACTGAACAAGAAAGATCGTTGGGAAACCATTAACTGAATCCTAAACTTAAAGGGTTTTATCTTCAGACTTCCTCTTTTGACAACCAAAAGATTTAAATTTATTCAGAGAAATCTTTGTTTTTAGTGTTGGGAAGGTTAAGTACCATTTACTCTAGGATTTAATTTAACTGAAGAATGTAAAGCCCACAGTGAACACACCTAACTGTACAACAGAGCATGGTACAGAGAAGACTGTGTTTCCCAGTCTTTCACATAATACTGTAATTATTTTGTTTCTTCTGTGTTACAATATAATTTCCATAAAATGCAATTTTAACAGGTTTTAGGTCTACCCATTAAGTCCATTTAGATTATTCTTTTGTCAGGTGTCAGCAGAATTTCTACAACCCACTCATGCCTTTTTGACATTCTTCATTTTTTAATTACATTATATTCTCTTTAAACTTCAGCCATCCGCTGTATATTCTTGATGCATATGCTTCACCCTCAATGTAATATTTAGGCAGCTTCTCTCTTGATTCTTTTTTTTTTTTTTTTTTTTTTTTCCTCAGTGCTACAGTCCAGTCTTTCCATAGTCAGTGGAAAGATGTGTGGCCAGATGTGTGGAAAGGTGTGGTCAGATGATGTGCTCATCCACAGCAGATTTCAACTCTAATAGTCTGCACATATTACTCTTTCTTGAATAAAAGCAAAACTCTATTATTCTTTCTTTCTTCCTCCTTTTCTTGACCTTTTCTTCAGCTTTGCAGTTTTTTTAATGTTAAAATCAAAGTTAAAAAGAGAGTTAAAAAACTCTCTCTTCACAAATCCACTCATAGACAGAGTTCTGTTTGAACCAGGTCATAAAGAGCACCTTGAAGAATTACGGTTGTTGTCTGACCAGTTTGACATGGTGCACTGATAACTTTTCTCATTAAGAAGAGTAATTATATCTGCTGGGTCATGTAGTTTGATATAGAATTGATGTGTCTTTTTATTTGTGCTGAATAGTCACATTAAATGAAGCAGCTGAAACAGAAAGTTGAAAATCAATGGCATGAAGGGTTCTTGCATATATTTGAAAACGGCAGATATTTTTGGCATACTTTTTTTTACACCTTTTCATGTTTTTACTGTTATGTAAGGAGAAAGAACCTTGTTCCACTGGTAATAACTAAAGGTGTTGGATAACGGAGGCTGTAGAAATAAATTCTGAGATAGTACCTAGTGAGTTATCTATGATCAGTTCACACTCCTGTCATCTCCTCTTTCCTGTTTCAGTCACATGATGTCAGATAAATGTTTTTAGTGTCAAGTGAATTTTAAAAACCCGTTAAGGAATCTAACCATCTATTGTGAGTTAACGCCAGCTAAGCACCACACAGATGCTTGTTCACCCCCCCCACAGTGGGATGGGGGAGAGAATCAGAAGAGTAAATGTGAGAAAACTCCTGGGCTGAGATAAAGACAGTTTGATAGGGAATGAAAAAGCTGCACACGCAAGCAAAGCAAAATAAGGAATTCATTCACCACTTCCCATCAACAGGCAGGTGTTCAGGCATCTCCAGGAAAGCAGGGCTCCATCATGTATAACAGTTACTTGGGAATACAAATGCCATCACTCTGAATGTCCCCCACTCCCTTCTTCCCCCAGCTTTATATGCTGATCATGACATCATATGGTCTGGAATATCCCTTTGGTCAGTTGGGGTCAGCTGTCCCAGCTGTGTCCCCTCCCAACTTCTTGTGCACCCCCAGCCTACTCACTGGTGGGTGGGTGAGGAGCAGAAAAGGCCTTGGCTCTGTGTAAGTACTGCTCAGCAATAGCTAAACATCCCTGTGTTAGCACTGTTTTTGTCACAAATCCAAAACATAGCACTACACAAGATACTATGAAGAAAACTAACCCTATCCTAGCCAAAACCAGTGTACCACCCAGTATAATTTTATATTTTATTCTTTCTCACTTCAAAATATTCTGCAATAGTGAACAAACTCTTTCATTGTTGAAAGGGTTATGAGGCATTACATTATAAATATATAAAGAACATGGAGCATTTTATTTTTCCCCTTGGCCTTTGATTTCCTTAAGTTTATGTTTAAAAGGCCCTCCTCTCTGTTGCTTGTAATTTTAATAAATTTTAACCGTTTTGTCCAGATTTTTTTACTCTGTATGCTTGCCAAGGTTAAAAACCCCTAGAATTATATACTATCCTAATATATGTGCATGCACAGATATGTATGTACTCACACATCACCTGCATATCTGTTGGGTTTTTTAGAGGAATGTAGGAGCACTACCTTTCTGACAATGGAGCAATAGCTTAATTCACCTTTTAGGGGCGATGTCTGCACCCTTAGGTAATGAAAAGAACATTCCTGGACAGAATAAAAAGCACAGATGGCAAGTAAAAGGGTACGAACATTCTTTCCACCTATTTGCTAATATGCCACCTCTATCCTGCTTTCTTTTCTTATATGTGCTATATTCTTTTATCTTTTGTGTAGAAAATAAAGATGTATATTACTTTTATATCAGAGTTTTTAAGAATAATAATCTCAATTTTGCTAATCTTTTGCCAATTGCTCTCTTATTTTTTTGTTGTTGTTGTTCTATGTTCTAGTATTAATGAGAGCAACAAATTTCTACTTGTTTTATAAAAAGATGCATAATTTGCTATTCTCAATACCAAGCAAATTTCTCCTTCATTTAAAAACCTCCCTGCTACATTAATCACATTTATACTGCTGAGCTAGAAAAACTACTTGCAGATAAAAAAGAAACACATTGTATATCATTATTGTTATATGCACAGATTAAATTAATCAAACTGCTGTTTTGCTCTTCAGTAATCTGTTTGCAGCCATTTCTTTAATTATATCTTATGTATTGATTAGTTTTATATATACATGTTTATTAGGAAATATTTAAGTACTACTTTTAATTTCTAACCAGTTCCATATGGATTACAAAAAGAAAAACAATTCAGTTTTGGATTATAGTGATAAATTCAATGGAGATAATTGTGTAAAAGAAAACACATTTCAGCCCTTAAGCATTATCTAACAGTGACTGTTCCCAGTGCTGAGTGGTATGATTAGAACCTGAAATTAAAATGTAATGAACTTTTCCTCAAAATGAGTTTGCACTGGCAATTTTATTTGGGAAATACAGTATTAGCAAATGGAAGATTTTAGCAAAAAGTCTTAATGAAATCAAGAATTACGGACACCATGTTACTTTAGATATAAAAGTTAAAAACTATACATAAAAGTTAAAAACTAGAAGGATGCTTAGATGCAATACATTCCTAAAGAAGATGCATAATTAGTAGAAATAATTTAATAATTCTAATTCTTACTGTTTTCTACATTTTGTTTCTTAAAGCAAATTTCTGGAGCAGTTGGATTACTTGATGTATGAGGTATGCAGGAATAGGTACTCATTATCTTCTTCTAAGGGTTAAATAAGATTATATTTTATACTAAGCATTTCACACATCCACTGGAAAGTTTTCTGGAGATTATAAATTTAAAAGGAATGAAAACTGCAGATACTATACAGCTATTATACTGTACACGGTAAGGTAGTTTTCATATTGCAATGAGTTATTGCAATGAGTTATTTCGCATCCTGTTCCTGGGATTTATTACAAACACTTGTCTTTTCCCATTAAAAGGAACTATTTAGTCAAAGTATCCTTTTATTTTTAATGCTCTACTACACCATTTCTAGTACTAGTATCTTAATCTCTCTGCATTCTATTTTTCTTCTTATAATTCCATTATGTTTTTCTTAAATTTTGTGTATTTGTTACCTTACAACTATGTATGTAATTGTAATATGTTTACATTTATTAATAGTATATGTGTACAATGTTGCATTACTATTCCTCAGGGTTCAATTCTAGGGCCAGTTCTGTTCAATATATTTATCAACGATCTGGATGCAGGAGTTGAATGCACCATTAGCAAGTTGGCTGACGATACCAAACTGGGAGGTGATGTTGACTCTCTTGAGGAACGAGAGGCCTTGCAGAGGGATCTTGATAGACTGGAGAATTAAGCCATGACTAATGGGATGAAATTTAACAAGTACAAATGCCAAATCCTGAATCTGAGGTGGAATAATGCAGGACAAGAGTATAAACGGGGAGAGGATTGGCTGGAAAGCAGCCCTGCAGAAAGGGATATGGGGTTTCTGGTTGGTGGTAAGCTCAATGTGAGTCAGCAATGTGCCCTGGCAGCCAAGAAGGCAAACCGCATCCTGGGGTGCATCAAACACAGCGTAACCAGCTGGTCAAAAGAGGTGATTAAACCTCTGTATTCAGTGTTAGTGCGGCCTCACCACAAGTACTGTGTGCAGTTCTAGGCCCCACAATTTAAAAAGGATGTTGAGGTTCTTGAATGCGTCCAGAGAAGGGCAACAAAGCTTGTGAAAGGGCTGGAAGTAATGTCCTATGAGGAGCTGCTCAAGACTTCAGGTTTGTCTAATTTGGAGAAAAGGAGACTGAGGAGGCAACCTCATTGCTCTCTACAGCCTCCTGAGGAGGGGAAGTGGAGAGGGAGGTGCTGATCTCTTCTCCCTGTTATCCAGTGACCAGATGCATGGGAATGGTTCAAAGCTATGCCAGGGACATTCATACATGACATTAGAAAACATTTATTTACCAAGAGGGTAGTAAAACACTGGAGCGGTCTCATAGAGGGTGGTTGATGCCCCATGCTTCTCAGTGTTTAAGAGGCATTTGGACAATGCCATTAATAAGAAGCTTTAACTTTTGTTCAGCCCTGAAGTGCTCAGGCAGTTAGACTAAATAGTCATCGTAGGTCCCTTCCAAATGAAAATATTATTCTCTAATTAATAATAATGAAATCATAAAATTTCTTGGAACAGAAATCTTAATATGGTTATATTCAAGTTTCAATACTTTACAATCAGCACATAGAATCTTTTAGGTTGGAAAAGACCTTTAACGTCATTGAGTCCAACCATCAACCATGCCCACTAAACCATGTCATGAAGCACCTTGTCTACTTGCTTTTTGAATACCTCCAGGGATGGTGACTCAACCACTTCCCTGGGCAGCCTGTGCCAATGCCTAACAACCCTTCCAGTAAAGAAATTTTTCCTAATACCCATCTAAGCCTTCCCTGCCACAACTTGAGGCCATTTCCTCTCATCCTATCACCAGCCACCTGACAGAAAAGACCAGCACACATCTCACTACAACCTCCCGCCAGGTAGTTGTAGAGAGCAATAAGGTCTCCCTTCAGCCTCCTTTTCTCCAGGCTAAACAACCCCAGTTCCCTCAGCCACTCCTCACAAGACTTGTGCTCCAGGCCCCTCACCAGCTTCGTTGCCCTTCTCTGGACACGCTTCAGCACCTCAATGTCTTTGCTGTAGTGAGGGGCCCAAAACTGAACACAGGACTCAAGGTGCACCCTCACCAGTGCCGAGTACAGGGGGACGATAACTTCCCTGCTCCTGCTGGCCACACTGTTTCTGATACAGGCTAGGATGCCGCTGGCCTTCTTGGCCACCTGGGCACACTGCTGGCTCATATTTACCCAACTGTCAACCAGCACTCCCAGGTTCTTTTCCGCCAGGCAGCTTTCCAGCCACTCTTCCCCAAGCCTGTAACGTTGCATGGGGTTGTTGTAACCGAAGTGCAGGACCTGGCACTTGGCCTTGTTGAACCTCATAGAATTGGCCCCGGCCAAATGATGCAGCCTGTCCAGATCCCTCTGCAGAGCCTTCCTACCCTTGAGTAGATCAACCCTCCCTCCCAACTTGGTGTCATCTGCAAACTTACTGAGGGTGCACTCAGTCCCCTTGATCCCCCAGATCACCGATAAAGATATTAAAGGGAACCGGCCCCACTACTGAGCCCTGGGGAACACCACTTGTGACCCACCGCCACCTGGATTTAACTCCATTCACCACAACCCTCTGGGCTCATCCATCCAGACAGTTTTTTACCCAGAGAAGAGTACATTTTGACATTTAGGACTGGCCAGGGAGAACCACACTACATCTCTGTTCTCAGGATGTAGTTCAGCATAAGTGCAGAAATTTGAGACATCTCCAATAACTTCCTTTGCTGTGCAGAACTGAATCATCCTTGGCTAATCACTCTACTTTTCTATATCAGAAAGATACATGTACAAAAAAAAGTACTTCTAGAAAATAATTAAAATGTACTCAAGCACATGGAAATCACAAAGCAAGAACTTTTCAGGTATATCAAGCAGTAAAGTCTGTATTGATGCTATGCAAACTTCTTTTCTAATGGATGCTTTAGCTGAAGTTGTAATGCACAGGAATGAGAATAAGAGACATCTTTCATAGTACAAATCAGGGCTATATCTCTCCTAATGTGTAGATGAGAATGCACATTTTTACTGGAAATTTTGCCAGTTATGCATATTTACTTTTAAATGCTTTGTGATTGAAATAAATTTGATATATACTTACATACAAGATAGGTTTTTTTCTTTAACAGTCTACACATTAAAAGCGGGTTTCCTGGATGATGGAGCATTACCAAGAAAATGATTGGAAACATTTTTTATAAAAATAATTTTATAAATCAAGGGTTTATGCAAAACATGCAATCTATACATGTTGCTTTTTTAAAAAATGTGTTCTCAAAGGTTTGTGATTTTGATGTTTCTATGGTTTTGATGTTTTGTTGTTGACGATTATCATGTTGTTGATTTGTAGAGAGTATTTCACCATAAAATCTACTGAAATACTTTTTATACTCTATTTATAAGATACTTTCACTTACTGATAAAGCAGACAGAACTTGGCAGTTGTTTACCAAGCATGTAATGCCAATATTATGGCTATATAGTTCAGACAAAACCAGTAGTAAACATAACTGACACAAGCAGAGGGAATTTCAAAAGGGAAAAGAAATTAATCCAAATGAAATTTCACCAGATTTTGTTAACTAATGTAGAACATGTTAGAAGTGCAACAAAATCTGTATTCCTAGATTTGCATCACCTACTTTCATGTGGTGAATAGCTGTCCGGGAGGGGAATCAGGAAGGAGAAAAAGAAAAAAAAACCTGAAACCTCGTGGTTTGAGATAAGGACAGTTTACTGGGACAACACAAGGAGAGAACTTAAAACAACAACAATGGTACTAATAAAAGAACACACAAAAAACGAGTGATGCACAGTGCAACTGCTCACCACCCGGAACCCAACACTCTGCCGCTTCCCCCACCAAGAGCCGAAAGAGCGAGCCCTCCCCCCCAGCCCGCTCCCCATTTATATACTGAACATGATGTCACATGGTATGGAATAGCTCCTTGGCTAGCTCAGGTCAGTTGTCCCAGCTGTGCCCCCTACCAGGCTTCTGTGAAAATTAACTATATCCCAGCTGAACCCAGGACAATAGCAAAGGGGAAAATTAGATCAAAAAAAAGTCAAAAAATAAACAAAAAAGGATACACATGAGGAAAAGCAATTGAAGAAATCTCTGAGCAAATACAAATATTACTCTTTCAGTTAAAGAAACCCATTTTTATAGTTTCCACCTTAACTAAAATCCCAGAGAAATTACTGAAGTTTGCGTAGACATGCATGTCCAATGGACCGCTATACACACTGGGCAACAGCTAAAATGATTTCAAACACTGATGAATTAATTTATTAAAGTAAACAGGTATTAGCCTAATCATGCTGCATGATTAGCAGGTAGCATATCTAAAAACCTGAATACCGTAATATTGAACCAGATCAAAGTAAGCAGCTGTTTCTGTAAGATATGCAGTTAAGCTGTCTATATGGGCAACTGAATTAACACAGTATATAAAGCCCTAACGGCTGAAGAAACCAACAGAAATGTTGATTTGGGCAATACAGCTCAGCCAAGAAAGCATACCCAAATTAAATGAACAAATTATACAGCTACACCGGGAAAATGCTCATTGACAAGACTTACAAAGCATATAACATTACCAACAAAGCAACGTAAAATAGAGTCATCTGAAATGTCTAGTACATTTACAGAAAACAGTCCATGAGACACCATGACTCCAATAGAGTCATATTATACAGTATCTTTCAGCCCTCATCTTTCCATCATTTGAAATTATCCACTTTGTGTTAAACAAATAATAATAATTTATAAAACTGATTACTTGTTAATCAGTTTATAATTTAATCCATTTATAAAATTAATCCATTGAAAAAATTTATTACTTGCTCTTGCTCAGGAAAGACTTAACTGATTTTGATGTTCTTTCAAACAATGTCTGCAAGATCATATCTACAGTAGGCTTACAAGTCATAGAGAGGCAGAATTACTATTACATATATATTTTCCAAGTCCTTAAATATGCACTGAAGACAAATTTTATATTTCAAGTTTTGGTCCCCTTTATAAAGCTTCAAAACTCAAACAAGCAAACAAAGTCTTCACTTTTTCCTGCAAAAGAATTTGAATATTCTATTGATAACTGTACATCCTTGCCTCACAAGTACACAGATACCAAATTATATGCACAGAAGACTTGAAATGAGGAAATATTGCTTTCTTGCTTTGTAATTCAGCATTTTTTTTTAGTTTAGTATCCTTATATTATAAGAATTTTTCCATCATTTGAAATGAACAGATAAAAAATTATGGACATGAGTAACTGTCACTAAGATAAATAGGAAATTCTGCAGTAAGAGTCATTGAAAAGTTTATTAAAATTTCCTAATTAGAATTTGCTATTACAGTGTGCTTCTCAAACATGTATTAGAATGCACATTCAAATACATTCACCTCAAGTTTCATAAATGAAGCTTGTTCTCAGCATTTACTCTTTGTCAGACTGTGTCCTGGTTTCAGCTGGAATAAAATAAACTTTCTTCTTAGTAGCTGGTATAGTGCTTCATTTTGAATTTAATATGAGAATAATGTTGATAACACTGATGTTTCAGTTGTTGCTAAGCAGTGTTTATACTAAGTCAAGGACTTTTCAGCTTTTCATACTGCCCTACCAGTGAGTAGGCTGGGGGTGCACAAGAAGCTGGTAGGGGACACAGCTAGGACAGCTGACCCCAACTGACCCAAAAGGATATTCCATACCATATTGCATCATGCCCAGTATATAAACTGGGGAGTTGGCCAGGGGGCACTGCAGCTCAGGGATTTGCTGGGCATCGGTCAGCGGGTGGTGAGCAATTGCATTGTGCATCAGTTGTTTTCTATATTCTATTATTATTGCTGTTGTTGTTACTATTATTAATAATATTTTTTATTATAAATGTATTATTAATAATAATTTACTATTGCTGTTGCTCTTGTTCTTGTTATTTCCCCTTCCTTTTCTGTCCTTTTAAACTGTCTTTATCTTAACGCACGTATTTTACTTTTTTTTTTTCCCTGATTCTCTCCCCATCCCACTGCGGTGGAGGGGGAGTAAGTGAGCAGGTGTGTGGTGGTTAATTACTGCCTGGGGTTAAACCACGACAGACTGAAAGTTACAACATGGAATAATCCTGTTCAAAAAGCTCTTACACAATGAGGTCAGAGGTTGGTAAAGCCTCAAAAAGTTACTTCAGATAGACGTGTTGTCACCTTCTGTTATTTAGGCAAGGTGAAGAATTTTTATGGGAATCAGCCCACTTGTGATCTGAATTGCCTTTTGATAATGTCTGTCTTTTATCCCTGCTCTGTACACTGTGATCATACCCCTACTTAGGAATCCTAGACAAATGTTTAAAAGATTAAAATATTAAAAGTAACTATGTTCAACATGTATTGTCAGACCTACAAACTGAGGAAAGTTTAGATTTTAGATTGGATTTTCATTATGTCTCACTTTTATTCCTCTCTTCACCTTATTGGCATTTATCTTCCAAAAGAAAGGTAAGCCAAGTTACAGATTTTTACGAATGCATTTCTCTTGAGCAGGAAAACAGACTAGATTGTCATTACATGTTACAGTTAGAAAAATCTGGACAAGTATAGTTGAAAACTATTTTCTCAAACTCAGTTTGCATTTGAGCTCCTAATGAGATCTAAGAAACAAACCAAACTTGAAGGAATTATGTTCAATAGTCTGCCTTTCTAAATAGCTCTGCATCCCAAGAAATGCACTTTGTACTTTTTCAAATATCTTAGATTATCAAGATTAATTCTCAGTACCATTTTTAGAAGGGCATGGAAAGGGGGCAAGGTAAATCAACAACATGGAAAAAAACTACAAGATTAAAAATGTTACATAGTTTTGCATTAGGCATTTCAAAATCAAAAAGCATAACCAGCATGTATGCATATTTTGCTGTTTCCCATCTCATATGAAGGGGTTTGACTGTTATATGATGATAATTATCACATAATAACCAGTATAATTTTAACTATTACAAAAGCCTTGTATCAACTGTTGCATCAACTTTTATCAAAGCTGTTTATCATAAACTGTATTAAAATAAAAATGCCCATAGAGGGCAAAGTATTTACTTCTGGGGTTTGTAAGGCTTATTATTGGCAGAAACATGCTTGTGACTGTGTCCATGTTGGTACATAAATATGAATATCTCCTTTCTTTATAGAAAGATCATGCCAAATTTCCTCATTGTTGATTACAGTTATCAGGTATTCCTTTAACAAACTGTATTTTATTTAGAAATCACTGACAATTATGTCCTCTAAATTTTGTCCTTATACTTTTAATTACTTTTTTGCAATTTATAGTTTAGCATATATAGTAATTACATTTCCTACCATGTCAGCAAATATTTACAGACATGGAAGAGAAAAAACATAAATTCTGGTTCCTTCAGTATGTTCCTCTGACAAATAATCAGGCTAGAAATGTATTTTGAAGACCCAAGAAATGAGGAAAGAGATGATCCATTTTCTGAAGAGTTTACATTACTTTCTATAAATTGCTCTAGGAGCAAATAGGAGTAGGATTTTGAAAATATGTACATGACCTAGCAGAAAATAGCCTTAGCATTTTAAATTTGCAGAGTTATAAATATGATCATTAACAAGACTTTGTCATTGGCAACTTTGGGTCTATAAGTGAAATAAAGCATATAAAATTCATTCACCTGTGCTATCTCATGTTTCGAAGTTCATAAAAATTGCACTGAAACCTTCGGACTTCAAAGTGCCTTGACTCCATTTAACTCTAGAGCTAAAGTTGCAGTGGGATGTCTCAGTATTAGACGTATCAACAGCAGCTGAATAGCAGTTGAATGGCACGAGGTCTGATTTGAGACCAATAATTAGCAGTGTACCCCCAGGGGACAATCCTGGGTCACATCCTGTTTAACACCTTCATTAGTGATCTGGACAATGTGGCAGGGTATACCCTCAGCAAGTTTGCTGATGAAACAAAACTGGGAGGAGTGGCTGATAGACCAGAGGGTTGTGCTGCCATCCAGAGGGACCTCAAGAGGCTGGAGAAATGAGCTGGCAGGAACTTCATAAGGTTCACCATGGGGAATTGTAAAGTCCTGCACCTGGGGAGGAACAACAGCATGCACCAATATATGCTGGAGGCCACCCAGATGGAAGGCAGCTTTGCAAAAAAGGACCTGAAAGACCCAGTGGACACCAAGTAGAGTATGAGCCAGTAATGGCTAACTGGCTTAGCGATGGCAGCCTTGCAGCAAAGAAGACTAATGGTATCCAGTACTGCATTGGGAAGAGTGATGCCAGAAGGTCAAGGGAAGTATTCTTGACCCTCTATTCAGCACTGGTGAGGCCATATTTGGAGTGGTGTGTTCAGGTCTGGGCCCCTCAGTACAAGAGAGATACGGACATACTGGAGAGATGTCCACGAAAGACCATTAAGACAGTTAAGTGATTGGAGCATGTCTCCTATAAGGAAAGGCTGAGAGAGCTGGGACTGTTCAGCCCAGAAAAGAGAAGGCTCAAAGGGGATCTCATCAGTGTATACAAATACCTCAAAGGAGTGTGCAAAGAAGATGGAGCCAGGCTCTTTTCAGTAGTTCCCAGTGACAGGAACAGAAGCAACAAGCACAACTTGAAACGCAGCAGGTTCTGTCAGTACATCAGGAAACACTCTTTACTTTATTGTGAGGGTGACTGAGCACTGGAAAAGGTTTCCCAGAAAGGATGTGGAATCTCCATCCTTGGAGATGCTGAAAAGCCATCTGGACATTGTTCTGAGCAATCTGTTCTAGGTGGCTCTGTTGTGTCCCAAAGTTGGAGCAACTCAGGTTCGTGGATTTCCTTTGTCAGAATTAAGGTGAAACGAGACCAGGGGAGTTCAAACAACAATCAACATTTATTCAACCTAGCTAACCTTGCCCAAGTACAAGTGAATTTATCAATATGAACCTTGCATCATGTCTTTTAGCCACTGTTTGAAAAGAGAAGAGAGGTGTAGAAAAAGAAGTGGAAAAAGGAACAGAAGGGAATCCCTCCCGTTGAGTCACGAGGTTCAGAGTAGACCCCCTTGCTTTCTGAACTCCTTCTCAGAGAGGAGCCCAGGGGCGGCTAGATCCACTCCTAGTCTCAGACTTGGTCAACGGTTTATGTTTCAAAGGATGGGGTGTAGGGACTTGTGGAAAAGAGAGAGGGAAAAGAGCGAGAAAGAGAGAAAAGACAGAAATAAAGACAGAAAGAAAAGGAAAAGAGAGAAGAAAAGGGAGTCACCAGTCCTGGGTCCAGCGTTGGTCCAGCCAGCGTAGAGATCCAGTTCTGGAGGGCGCGCGCCGAGCATTCATTCTTCCTTCTTTTATAGTGTGTTAGTCGGTGGTCTCGACATGCGCAGTTCACGTTCCTGGGCTTCTCTGGAATCAGTCAGTGAGCTTGAGGGGGGGTTCATTGGGGAGTTGCCTCTCCTTCCCTGCTGGCATGACCACTTAAGATAGAAGCACAGTCCCATCCTCTGCAGAGCCCTCTCTTCCGGGCGCATACGTTGTGCTCCTTCTCATGGTCACTTAAGATAAGGAATTGCAGCCTTGGCTTCTGGGTGCATACGCTGTGGTCACTTAAGATAAGGAACTGCAGCTTTGGCTTCCAGGTGCATATGCTGTGGTCACTTAAGATAAGGAACTGCAGCCTTGGAGAAGTGCGGTCCCACCCTCCGCGGGGCCCTCTCCTCCGGCCACATTGTCCTGTTCACACAACTCAGTGTTTTTACAGAGGCATCTTTTCCACCAAAGTTCTTTAATGAATGTTTGAGACAATGCTTATAATTTGTCAGGCTGTCACAGGCTCTGCTTGAGCAAGGATGTTGGACCAGATGACCTCCAGAGGTCCCTTCCAACCTCAACCTTCTGAGATTCTGTAAATAGCTGAATCAATAAGCATCCCTTTGACACATTTACTTGGTGAGAAATCTTTCCTGTTCTTTTCGGCCTTGCTGGCTCCAGATGAAATGTCATCTTGGCTGCATAGTTATGCCCATTATCTGAATATGAAAAATAAAATATTCCTTAGAAATTGTAGTAAAGGTTACTTTTCTGATTCTGTGGGATTATATCCTAACATAGCAGTAATTTTAGCTAGCATAAAATTGAAGCTCATTTTGGATAACATTCTAAAGTGAAATTTTCAATTGCATTTGTACTCTAAAAAAAATATCTCCAGATACAGAAGCTGAGAGTCAAAGGGAATATTATTAGATTTTTCTTATGCTTCAACTATTTTAGAAAGTGTGTCAGAACTCTGTATCAGTCATGAAAAATCCAAGGAGGAAAAATTCGGAATAGATGTCTACTATTTACATGTGACTGATCAAAATCAGAAAAAAAAAGAGCAGCAAAGAAAGGAATATGAGGAAAAAGTGAAGTCTCTTTCTAGGTAAATGTTTGTTTATTACTGTGCTGAACATAGGTGCAAACTACTGGTTGGGTTTCAGGTTTTTTTAATGCTTTCTAAATCCGGAAAGACCTTCCTCTGTACTAAAAGCAAGTTGCGGTTTATATGGGGGGAAAGGGCAGTGAGTCAGAGGAAACCTTAGCCAACTACATTCAAGGTGCAGAATTAAAGTAGGGAGGAAAATCAAGGAGGCAGGCGAACTAAATGGTCAAAGAAGAAAGAGTATGGGCAGCCCCCCCCCC
>VYZV01037669.1:14491-49597 GCA_013401275.1 Pandion haliaetus | reverse complement strand
TCAGAAAATCTATCGTAGTGTTTGAAACGATGTTTTCTAGCCTACTAATAATTTGGGTGCACATTTGAAAATAACATGGCTGTATTAAAAAGCTTGAAGAATTAAACCATATGCAAATGAATTTTTAAAATATTTAAAAAATGCTCAGTTATTTGCAAACTTTTTCCATAGTGTTTCTACCTACGATTACAGTGAAAATCTATCTGCATAAGCAGTGTGTTCTTACATATTTTGTAATCTCATTTGTTTAATTAGGAACCATGCAGAGATATTGAAATATACCCTTTAATTGATAGTTATTTAAGTGGATTGAGCAAAAAATTGCTGACTTCTACAATTTGCTGAAGAAACCATGTTTCTGAGATTAAGTATACCCATAAACCTTGAAATACTGAACAACAAAAAGTTCCATGTCACAAAACACTCACAGATGATTTCCAAAAATTCCTAATTCCAATATAACACCCATACAAATCATAAAAGAAAAATAAAACCACATTTGAAGCTGATATCCCACATTAGACAGCAATGAGAGAAAATGGGTTGCATAAATACATATCGTAAATCTGTTATTTAAAGAAAACATATGGAATTACAAAATAACCACAAAGACTATCTTGTAGTATAATGATAGTACTGCTGCTGCTGCTGCTACTACTACTACAAATAATAATAATAATAGCTGTTCTGGTTTGAATAGTTTCTAACAATGTTTGTCTAACCAATTAAAATTTTTAAAGCAGATTAATAATGTTTATAAACCAAACGATATTTGGTGTTTCACTTCACACAGCAAAAGACAGGGTACAAAAGTTGTTAGGACAGCAGCTTTACCCACAGGCAACAACTGATGTCCTCTCTCTCAATTTAAAACTGAGTAAGAAAATAACCTCAGAGTGATTTCACTTCTTTTTCTGCTGAATCAGGCAGCTGAAATTAATTCAGCGAAGAAATATTGAATGACGATTTCTTTTTTCAATATTAGATGAAGTACTCTTAAATAAAACTGATTTAATTGAAGAAACAGAAAAAAAAAATGAAATGGATAAGTATTTCAAGAACTTTTTATGCTACCTTCTTGTATATCTAAAAAGAAGTGATTGTTTCACTTTTGCATGTGATATAGTTATTTTTTACAGAATGGGATTTTAATAATGTTACTAAAGCCTGAAACAGTGCAACAAAAGAATCCTATACCCTTACATCTGTGGCTAAATTGAATCATTATTGACTGAATAATGTAAACCCTTTTTTTCCTACATCAGTGTCGGTCAGTGAAGTTTCTCACTGACTACAACTTGTTGACATATCTTTAGTGAATAAAAAGATCTTCAAAAATAAAGTGGTAAAAGTGAAAAAAAAGGAAAGCAAAAAGTGAAGAAGGAAAAGTTATGGCTGCTGTAGTTGGAAAAGTAGAGGTCCGTAAGTATTAAAATTGGTGAAAAGTTTTGCTTAGAAATGAAATATCGTGGTTAAAGACTATTAAAAGCACAAAAATATGTATCAATAGTTTGAAAAATGCATTTTTTTAAAAAATGAAAGCATTTTAGGAAAGACAAATGAAATATTAATAACTTTAAAATATATGATTTAAAAAAAAAAAAATCCCAGAGGAAAGCATTTTCTTCAATCACAAATGAAAATGTTTCCTATATTCTCTTCCAAACATGAAAAATACCATTTCTGTTAAAATTGTTTTATTTCCATTCAGCCGTTGAATCAAGAAAGGAAAAGAAAACAGTCACAATGGTTTAGTGATAATTCCATAGTATTTTAATAAGAGATTTCATGTTTTAAGTAGAGTCAGGCAAATAGATTAATTAATTGATAGGAACATTACGTATCCCTTGATATGTCAGCATGTTGATTGTGGGACAAGTATGCTACCCCATGCACCATTCAGATACTGTCTCCCATTTGTTCAAAACAGGGTATCTATTGAAACATGCCATCCCTCCTTTCTTGCCTATCCTATAACACTTTTCCACAGGAAACCACACTCCATATCCATAGGCAAGAAATGAGTGTGCAACTGTTGCCATCAGTAGGGATATTTAACAGTAGGGAATAGTGTGCACACTCTCCCTCTGAGTCTATCCAATAATCAGTCTTTACTACACCAACATTTGCTTTTTTAGACTGTCATTTATCACTTCACTGACTGTAAGTAATCTTTTTTTCTTTTTCTCCTTAATTTTTATTGCATTACATCATATTTTAAAATATTTTTATTGCAGAGCATTTCTGAGATTTCGTGTTCCATACTACATTGGTTGTAAGGAAATGAGGTAAGAACCTCTCTAAAATAAATTCCTGAATCAATTTTGAGTACAATGTCAGCATAGCTGTGAAAATACTACATTTTCAAGAAGCTGAGTTTTGTAGCAATATTACTGACATACATCTTCTGTGTAAATAAAAAAAAAAAAACAAACACCCTTGAAAATATCTATAGGACACCCAATGAAACATTTTGCTTCACAACATTATCTGAGAATAATTAATTAACATGAATGAACAGGTACCATAGAAAAACATTATAGCATGTCTGGCAAGAACTTTTATAAAAGGAACAGAAACAATTTTGTTCTTCTGCATACTAAGACTGAAGAATTTTTTACATACTTGATGGAATTTTTGTCTCTGAAGCAAGCTTGTAACACCTCATCGTTTAGAATAAGAGCTGTACTTTCTCCTGTAATGAAAGGTTATACTACAATGCAGTTTGAGAAAAAAAGCAAGAAAACCTTGTCTTCAATAAACCCTGAAGATATGGCATAAACATTAACAGATTTGTACATCTTAAGGTGAGTAGAAACCACATAATCATTCAATTCAAGTATTTTCTCTGTAAACAAACCTCACAGTTTCCTTAGAAGATAATTTACAGCACGAACTTCAGAAAGATATAAGGACATATTTTAATCTTCAGGTCATGATGATCCCACAGTCAGCTGGAAAGCTCTTCTTTCTTTAATCCTCTCACAGTTACATCTAGGAAGACGCATCTCATTTCTGATTTAAATTTCTGTGTTCCAGTTACAGGTTTTGGAACCTGTTATGACATTGTCAGAGTTCTGTAAAACTTTTTGCAATGCAACTTTACTGAATCCCATCTAAAATAATCAAGTTATCTCTCTAACAATCCTCCTCAGCTCAGCTGATGTAACTTCATACTGTAATGGCTTCATGCTGTTTTTTATGTACTTTGTTTGGATACTCTCGCATTTTGACTTCTGGAAGTATAGAAACAACATCCTGTAATACCATTTCAAACTTTAATGAAACTTTGAATGACACTGTATTGAGAATTCAGAAGTCATTTCTACTGAAAGTCTAGTCTATGAACTACTACAATTTGAGATTAATTGAAATATTCTTTTTTTTAAGACCACGGCAAGAAACAAAAACAAATGCAGTGGAGAAGCCCAAACTATGTAAACAAAGGCTTTTTAAATATGCCTTTCCCACAATGAAGTAAATGAAAATGGTTTCATTAGATCTAGTTTCTACTTATTTTTAACAACAGATTTCTTCTTGTCAGTCTGGTTTAACCACCCTACTATTTTGTCCAAGACAGAAAAAATGTAGTGCCAAGTGGTATGCTTTCTAGCTCTATAGCTCTAGCTCTATAGCTCCAAACCAGAATTGTATTGGAAGTCCTTGAAACTTTATAAACTGTGTGACTTTTTAAGATTTGTTAAAAGTTTTAACATTACTGTTGTGGTTTAGCCCCAGCCAGTGACTAAGCACCACACAGCTGGTGGGGGCGGAGAGAATCGGATAATTGGAAAAATAAGTAAAACTCATAGGTTAGGATAAGAAGAGTTTAATACAACAGAAAGGAATAAACTAATAATGATGATACTAACATTAATAAAATGACAATAATAATAAAAGGATTGGAATATACAAAACAAGTGATGAACAATGCAATTGCTCACCACCTGCTGACTGATGCCCAGTGAGTTCCTGAGCAGTGATCCCCCCAGGCCTCCAGCCCCCCCAGTTTATATACTAGACATGATGTCACATGGTATGGAATACCCCATTGGCCACTTTGGGTCAGCTGCCCTGGCTGTGTCCCCTCCCAACTTCTTGTACCCCTCCAGCCTTCTTGCTGGCTGGGCATGAGAGGCTGAAAAATCCTTGACTTAGTCTAAACACTACTTAGCAACAACTGAAAACATCAGTGTGTTATCAACGTTCTTCTCATACTGAAACCAAAACAGAATACCATACCAGCTATTAGAAAGAAAATTAACTCTATCCCAGCTGAAAACAGGACAATTAGTGACAAAAATTCCATAGCTAGGTCTATTAGGGATCTTGGACAGAGTTTATTCAAGCTCATTGATTTAAAAATGGACAATTTTAGCAAATGCTATTATCATTAGCTACACTTGTGCATAGGCCTGAAGATAATCAATTCCTTACAAGGATAATTAAAATTACATGCTTACTTTTTTGCCATCACTCTTAAGAGGGCACTGAAAAATTCCAGTCTTGTAAAGCTTATATTAAAGCACAATTCTACTGACAAGTAATGTTCAGATATAAGACTCTGATTTTTTCTACAGCAGTGTTTATCTTAAGTCTGCTGTGAAATTGCTAAGTACATAAGAACTCCCCATCTATCACTGTTTTAAAACAGAGTAAAATTCAAAATATGTTCTCTGAGCTTTTATCTGTTTTATACACTCTGTCTTCAAGTGATTCTCATCTCAGTCTCTGCTTTGTGAGAGCACAGTTATTTCTGTTCTAGTCAAGGTGATGGGCCCTTCCCAGGTATTACTCAGGTTAGTCTATGAAATTACTGTTTCTAAAAGATTGGTACAAATTCCATTCCATTATTGTATGACATTGTGGGGACAACTACTTGGAAGCAAAACTCATTTTTTTATCCCTTCCAAATACAACAAAAAATCGTGCAAAGATTGTGTTCCTTCCAAAATACAGACAGGTTGATACATGTTAAGGCCTACATTTTTATCTATTTTAAGTGTAGTCTTTTATGTCATATCCTCCATAAAATGGAATCTAGAAACACAGTATGCTTAGTTTAAAAGTTAATCTGGGATTACATAGCTTTTGTTTTAAATAAATTAATAAAGTAGCAGCTTTCTGATGACTATATGTAAAGGCCACATGGCAAGTAGTTCAGTCTCATTCAGTTCTCTCCTCATTATTCCTGTAGAATTCAACCTCACAGGAAAAAGTAGTGTCCAGCATCCTACTTCTAACAATGGTCTGTGAACTGGGTAGATGAGAGGATAAAATACTTTCCTTGGATCACTGAATCAGTTCAATAGCTCAAATCATTTTTATGTTTCATAAGCATTTTATTACCTCCCCTTTCATTCCATCTTTTCCCCTCATTTTCTCACAGGCACTAATCACAATCCCACACTTAAAATCTCCAAGCCAACCTCTCGTCCTTTCTTTCCCCAAAAAGCACAAGGGACTCATTTCCTGCTATAAATTCCCTTTTCCCTGTTAAGGCGATCAAATGAGGGGAGACACCAATTGCAACCGATATTTATTAGAACACCTTTTATTAATCAAGCTGTTCTTATTAAGAGCAGATAACTGTTTGTACAACATACTCACATATCCCTTCCCATAGTGACTCTTGCACACATAGATGCATACACAAAATTACTACTTGTTACTTGGTTGGAGCAACAGCTGGCAGGCCAGCCCTAGCAATTTTGGCAGAAGCAGAAGGTCACAGTGTGGCAGTTAGGTTGGTTTTCAGAAAGTCCTTCAAGAAGGTCCTTCTTTCATCAGGTGTTTATATAACCCCGAAATACTTGTCTGCATATCTGCATATAGCAGCCACCACCTTCTTGGATGTAGTCTGAATTACATAAACCCATTGTTGATGCTGGTGTTTACTGGTGGCCTTGGATAGTGGCAACAAACTATTGATGTTTTGAGTTCACCTGTTCTTGTGGACTCAGCAGGGCTGCTAGTCTCCAGAGCTCATCAGGTATTAGAAAATTTCACATGCTACCTCTCAGCATCTATTTTTCCACTCTTTGGTCTACTACATTCTGGTAGCTATTTCTCAATCCGCATCTACTGGTACCTGTGCAACCTATTCACAAATACTCATACAGAAGGGACTTCTATGATGTCCACCCGCAGCCCACCAATACTAATGTTTTGGACAAGTTTCCTGATGTTAAACCCATGTGTTTCTCTTACACGGAGCACTGTCATGTGGGAAGTATCTCCTTCCTCCCCCAGCACTACATAAGCTCCATTCATAATGACTCATAATTCTGTCTATGTTTACCACACCATCAGCCTTTATCTACCATACTTTTAACTGCCTCTTGCACTTGGCAACTGTTTTTCATAAAGTTGTGGACGTCAATTAATTTTTGCAGCTCCTATTGGAAAAACAAAAAAGAAAAAAACTTTCCCTGTTTTTTGTGAAAGGTGTGAGGGACTGCTTTTCTCCTTGGCAGGGAAAGCAGGGAGAGAGAAAAACCTTCAGTCCCAGCAGGACACAGGAGTTCTCACTTTGCCACCAAATATTTTTAACTCATTGCTACTTAACTACAGTACCAGTAAAAAACACATTCATATTACTTGTAAAAATTAATGAGTATGTGACAATATTCCAGGCACCAGTGTTGAACTTGGCTAACTATATGTGACAGTAGTACCTAACTACCAGTGATTAACTGTCTGTAGTTTTGGCTTCTGTAGCAGCATTTAAAATCTCAGCGTATCATTGGAGAAGACCTGTTTTGGAGCTTGTATTAGAAATACAGGTTTCCTAGGAATCATGTGAGTATGAAATACCTGGAGACAATCTTTAGACTATACATTAATATATACTTATTTGGTGCCATATATTTACAGCTGAAAAATATCTTTTGTATCTGTGTTTTCAGCCATGGTTTATTTGCCTCATGCCCCAGTTACTATGTATAAAGCAGGGTCCCCAGCTATATCTCATTATCCACTGTACACTGAAGTATTTTCATTCCCATAATTTGCTAGCAATATCAATGAATGAAAAAGACTGTGAGTACCATCTAAAACCAGATTCAATATTGTTGTACATCTAGGACAGTATTATCATGTAGAGAAGGCACTGTATCAGAAAATGAAGGTTTGCTTTGAAGTTACATCTCCCTGACAACTTAGTAAGTCCCCTGAGTGGTGTTAAGAATTATTCCTCAGAGAGGTATTCAGTTTATTACAGATGTTCTCAATCAGTTTTTAGTGTTGATTCTGCCTTTAATAAAAAAAAAAAAAAAAGTTGTTTTCACGGTTTCCAGAATTTTGTCAGGATTACATGGATCACTTCACCTTCCACTTGAACATTGGGTGCATAATTTACCTCTGCTAGCAACTTTATAAAACTGTTGAGGATAAAGGCAGACACCTTTATTCTATTCTAGATTCGCACCAGGCAGATATTTGTCTTGGTTGTTATAACAAAAAATACGAAGAAAAAATGCAGTATCTGTTCTAGGAACACATTAATATTTCATGGTTTTAGTACTTCTCACAGCCACCCCTATTTTTGTACACTGTCACAGAAATACTTTGAATATATATTCTGGTTTATGACAAAGGATTTTTGGTTGCTGGTTCCACGGTTTCCAGACTAACTGAAGGAAAAATCTATTGCTTGCTTTGTTCCATCTGCTAAGCAGACTAACTTTTAATTTAAAATTAAAATTTTTTGGACGTTTATATTATTTCAATAGTCTAAAATTTAGTGTAAATTTGACAGAGTACAGCTTTTAGTCCATTGTGCTCTGCAATTAAGAGGGACACACTGCATATGCCAACACAGAAATTCTGCATGCTGTAAATGTTTCATTTGTTTTATTGTTCAGCTATTGAGGAAGCAAACCAGAAATTTTAGATGACACAAACTGCACAGATTTTACCTATCTCCAAGACCAAGCTTTCTCCTAGATAAATTCAGTTTTCCTTCACTCATCAGCATTATTTCTCTCTGAAACAGACAACTTTCTTTAACGCAGCACTCAGCAGTACTGTAGAAATATTGATCCACAATCAACTGCTGACATAGTTATTTTGCTTAAGCTGCATGTTTACTGAACTGCGAACACAGCAGTATTAAAGGTATATATAAGAGTTGTTTCTACCACACCAAAAAAATCACAGAATACACTTTATCTAAATGGCCTTGCCTGTGCTTTATTCTAACTTCGATTTTAACCACAGACAGTTATGAAGTAAATTGTTTATTTTGTCCCTTTTTTCTCTCTCTTGTGTTTTTAATTTTTTTAATAGCAAATATAATGCTATGAGAAATTTTACTTCACTAATCTCATTTTAGTTTTCCTTTAAGCAGGATAAGCCGATTAATAGAATTGAAATTTCTCTTAAGAGTTATTCCTGTTGTCTTGGAGGGATATTTCACAGACATTGTTTTGTTAAGAATCCCAAAGTGTAGAACTTTTTAAAAACTTCTGATAATTAAAGTTTGGGGAACCAGCCAAGTCCCTTTTCATCAATAAGATCTGCTCAACTTTATTTGACGTATTATATTATTAAAAACCATATTTAGATTTAATAAGTACATCTCCATAGAAAGTTAGTAGAAGGTGTTACTGTTTACTCCAGAGGTGAATTAAATTTGATCACAAGTGGAGGTGCATAAAATGTGGAAGTGTTCTCTATAACTTAGAAGGGATTAAAACCAAAACAGTTCTGTAGAAATGGTGCTGAAATATACAGTCTTTATAGAGAAAACAATACAATCCCATTAAATGAACACACAAATAAAATGTGCTAATTTTTGAATAGCAAGACATTTAGTATCAGTGGCAGCGATTGTCAAATGCACCTCAAAATTTGTCGTCAAAGCAGATAACTGTACTTTATCATTTAACTGAGAATAACGCAATATGAATAGCCAAAGATGCAGTAAAAGGGCTGACTTTCAAAGATGTGACTAATAATTCAAGTTTGCAAATTAGTTATTATCGTTCTCATCAAGGATCTCTGCACAAAGAATGATAGTGTTAGTTGTTTCTACACATACAGATCATCGAAATTGCTTTCTGCATACAAAACTAACTTGAGTTACAACCCAAATGTTTTTGCTCACATACAGAGATTTTTGCTCAAGCTGCTTTGTTAGTAGCTAGATATTAACAGTAACTATGTGTAAGAACATCATTTCAGGGGACACAGCAGCACAAATGACATGTTACTTGATGATTTGGCTGATTCAAGTAGACAGTATTAGAATTAATATTGCAGTGACAGAATATGTACAGGGAGAGGACCTTCCATGTACGTTTAGGCTCTGTGGGGAGGACAGTGCTGAGGGGACACACTCTACTCCCACAAGTGGTAGCAATCAGCCTGCTCCTCTGTCCAGCCTAGAAACATTTGCTTCCCAAGGGCTGTGCACCTCTACCACTTCACTATCCAATTCAAGCCATATACTAGAGATGAAATTAAGTCCATAACTATCAAATGAAATAAATAGTCACTGAATGTTACACTGAATGTAATTAGTCTTTTTTCTTCTGGGTTAAAGTTCAGTAGGCTTGTCTAAATATGGCTATGTTGGGTGTAGGTGTCAAGGTGTTGGTAGCGAGGGGGGCTGAAGGGGTGGTAGCAAGGCGGGGGGCCAGGGCTGCCCCGTGCCAGACACAGCTGGTTCCAGCTGGCTCCAACTGACCCACAGCCAAGGTGGTGGTGCCTCAGGGAAATCAGGTTTATGAAAGGGCACAGCAGTTGAGAGAAAAGACTGAGAAAAAAAATGGGAAACAACCAGCATGGCAGACACTGAGGTCAGAGAAGAAGGAGGGGAAGGACGTGCTCCAGGCACTGGAGCAGATATCCACATGTCCTGGTTTCAGCTGGGATAGAGTTAATTGTCTTCCTAGTAGCTGGTACAGTGCTATGTTTTTGAGCTAGGTATGAGAAGAATGTTGATAACGCACTGATGTTTTCAGTTGTTGCTAAGTAATGTTTAGTCTAAAGTCAAGGAGTTTTCAGCTTCTGATGCCCAGCCAGCAAGAAGGTTGGAGGGGCACAAGAAGCTGGGAGGGAACACAGTCAGGGCAGCTGACTCAAAGTGATCAACAGAGTATTCCATACCATATGATATTTTAGGAACTGAGACGGGCGCGTCGCGGCTTGGGGTCTTCCAGGTGCGTCGGTCGGCGGGTGGTGAGGAATTGCGTTGTGCGTCACGTGTATATTCCAACCCTTTTATTATTGCTGTTATCATTTCATTAGTGTCATCACTATCATTATTAGTTTCTTCTTTTCTGTTCTATTAAACCGTTCTTATCTCAACCCACGAGTTTTAGTTCTTTTCCCAATTTTCTCCCCCATCCCACTGGGTGTGGGGGGGAAGTGGGTGAGCGGCTGCGTGGTGCTTAGCTGCTGGCTGGGGTTAAACCACGACACCACACTTCAGCCTGTGGAGAGACCACAGTGGAACAGATATCCATACTGCAGCCCATGCTGGAGCAGGCAGATATGCCCTGAAGGAACCTGCAGCCCATAGAGAGGTCAATAAATGAAATTAATTTTTACCGAGTCAGGTGTGCCCATGGTAGTAATTGGCAAGTGATTTTCCTGTTTTTATCTTGACCCATGAGCTCTTTACCTTATTTTCTCCCCCTGACTGGTTGAGGAGGGGGAGTGAGAGAGTGGCTTGGTGGGTGTCTGGCATCCAGCCAAGGTTAACAAACAGTGGCTCTAACTGGTGACAGGGTATCATTTGCCAGGTAAGACAGACACAGCACAGTTCATGGGAAACATGTACCAGCAGGTGAAAGTAAAGCAGGATACCTTACGGCATCTCTAAAGGCACAGGGAGTCTATATTTATATATGAATACATTTTGCTTTTAGTTACAAGAAAGGAGATCCAGTCTCAGATAAAGCTGCCTACACGCAAGCTAAATGCAGACACTGGCTTTATTGCCAATACTATCAGTAAAAACAGGAGAATCCTTCTGTTCACTTCCACCAGGGAACTGCTTTAGTTTCCCACACACAGACACCTAACACAACTTACTAGCACCTTGGGTGGCCCTCTTAAGCTCTCAGCTGCTGCTTTAGAAATGCACAGGTCTCTCATTAGTCCTGCATTATATGTGTGAGCCCTGCATGAATGCTGTCTATAATGTCTAATACTATCAAAGCCTATGTGTGTGAAACTGATACGACTTGGTCTGTGTTTTTACACCAAATACTAGAAGCTTGGAACCTAATTTAACACAGCTATACCTTCTCTTAGCATTACAATAACTTCAGGAATTCACACTTCCATCTGCTGGCATCGAAAGTTCGATTTTACTCCTGAAGGTACTTAAGTCTGTAGGACAGCTGACTACACTAATTAAAACTGTTATTAGCTGGGAAGGGTTTAATGTATATGTGTGTTTGTCTATTTGCAATGAAGAATTAGTTGCTGTATGTTATGGGTTTGTGAAGTGTGATTTTCTTTGGTAGTGGGGGAGGGGGCTGCAGAGGTGGCTCTTTTAAGAAGCTGCTGGAAGACCCAGACTCCAAAGAGTCGGACCCTCCTCTGGCCCAGACAGGGAGTGACGGTGGCAGCACCTCTGGGAGTACATATTTAAATAGGGGAACTGGCAGTGTGGGGATTGGGGAACGTGAGAGGAACATCTCTGCCAATACTGAGGTCAGTGAAAAAGGAGGGGGAGGAGGGCGCCTGAGGAGGGTGATGGCCCTGCAGCCCGTGGTGACAAGGCAGGCTGTCCCCCTGCAGCCCATGGAGGTCCATGGTGGAGCGGAATCTCCCGAAGATGGCCGTAACTCCACAGTAAAAAACCGCGCTGGAGCAGTGTGTGACTGGAGAGCAGCCTGCGGAAAGGACTCACGCCAGGGAAGTTCGGGAAGAACTGAAGCCCACGGAAAGGACCCGCGCCAGGGAAGTTTGTGAGGAACTGCAGCCCGTGGAAAGGACCCACGTTGGAGAAGTTGGTGAAGGACTGTCTTCCGTGGGAGGGACCCCACGGTGGAGCAGGGGACGAGAGAGGAATCTTCCCCCTGAGGAAAGAAGCGGCAATGACGATGTGTGGCGAGCTGACTCAACCCCCATCCCCTGTTCCCCTGCGCCGCCGGGGGGAGGAGGTAGAAAGCACCGGGAATGGAGCTGAGCCGGGAAGGCGGGAGGGGTGGGGGGAGGTGTTCTGATGTCTGGTTTCCCTTCCAATACCCTTGTGTTTTGTTTTTGATTTGATTTGTAGTAAATTAAATTGCTTTTGTTTGTTCCCCAAGTTGAGCCTGTCTTTTGCCCGTGACCATAAGTGGGGAGTGATCCCTCCCAGTCCTTGTCTCGATCCACGAGCCTGCCTTTGTATTTTCTCCTCATCCCAACATGGCCAGGCGCGGGGGTGGGGTTGAGTGAGCGGCTTCGTGGTGCTTTGTTACCGGCTGAGCTGACCTGAAACCACGACACTGTAATAAATGAAACTGACTTTAATGAATGTTGCAAAAACTTCATTACGAAAGATTTATACTCACTTTCTAGGATATTAATACAAATTGAACATCATAAATACATGATTGTTCAACAAGTCTGCGTAAAGGTTCTATTTTTTCTAGTCATCTTAGTTATATTACCATTAATATTGTAAAAGTGACAGCAGTCAGTAATATCCATCCCAATAAATGGAAATACAGGTATCATATAAAACAAATAGAAGTGTACCCTAATATTTCCTGAACTTAAGGGGGCTTAGTTATTTTTAAACTAAAACCAACCAACCAAACAACAAAACCTAAAACAATGCCACACTCTGTTGGACTTGGTACAGGGACATTGCTATTATCATCTCAGAGAAACTAATATGCACATTTTTATTCATTTTCTTTAACAATATTCTTCAGCTCCTATCTCAGAGTCACTGACTATAATTGCATCACTTTCTATTTCATGGAATATTTTTGGCAACTGTGGTTATAAATTAATATAAAACAGGAATCTGAGACCCCTAAAAGTCCTTTGTATTATGGAGGAGAAGTAATTTGATGACTCTCTTAAGCAGTGCCCCCCAAAAAATCCTAAAAAACCTTACCATGTAAAGTGCAAATTAAACAGAATTTCAGCAGCTAAATCCAATTTACAATTCCAGAAAATGCCTAGAGAATGTATGTGTCCATTGTAGAAAATTTTATTAAAATTTGTACTCCAGTTTTTGTACTTCTTCAGGACTAGCAATATCACAAAGTTGACAGGTCTAAGCTTTCAAGCCTTTTCACAAATGTCAGGCTGTTTTGGCATTCACAAATCAGGCAAACACTGCACTGACAGGCTTTGAGAGACTGAAGGAGTTTCAAACATTGTCTCAAACATTGTGGTGGGGCAAGTTCTGCTTGACAAGTAACTCTGCGTAACAATGAACTCTGCCTAGCAAGGAACCACAGGTGAAAAGAAGCCCATCAACACCCATCAGCAAGAAGAGGAATAGGGTGTGCTGGAGGGTGCACAGCTCCCTGTTCTGCTGTGCTGTTCTGATGTGCTGAACAGGGCAGCTCACCAGGTATGGCGAAAGATCACTTCTGCAGGGAAGGGGAAGCTACTCCCCAAATGACCCCCAAGCCCATGGCCCAGAGGCTACCTAATTAGCCTAATGAGTTCGAGTGCCCGCCTGCAGGAGAGGCAAGGATGCTAAAAGGACACAAACTGAAGGCCCATGTGCGCAAACCCACCGGAACCGGACCCCTCGGCTGACTGAACCAATGCTGGACCCAGGACTGGTGAAATCTTTCTCTTCTCTCTCTCTCTTTCCCTTTTCAGTAATCCCTACACCTCATCCCTTTAGACATAAACCATTGACCAATTCTGGGACCAGGAATGGATTCAGCCACCCCTGGGCTCCTCACTGAGAAGGAGTCTAGAAAGCAAGGGGGTCCACTCTGAACCTCGTGACTCAACAGGAGGGTTCCCCTTATTGTCTTCCTTCAGCTGATTCCCAGCTAAGCAAGGCCTGTAGTACATGTTTGGTGATGTATGGTTAGCACATGTTACACAGTTTACTGACATAGCTTCATGCCACTTTTTGTTGTGAACATACCAGTTTTGGTGGTGAGCATGCCAATTCTTGCTGTGCGCAAATAAAAATTGAGTTTTGCGAGTTAAAGAATCCCTGGTGTCGTTTCACCTTAATCCTGACCTGGGAATCAGCAAACCTGAGTCATCGTCCTGAGAAATTCACGTGACGTGACACAGGCCCAAGCTGATCTGTTTTTTTCAAAACATCTGACATACACATATAATCCATATAAGAAAAAAACAGCAACACCAAGGCCACTCTCATGCAAAATGACAGCCAGAGAGGGAGGTGGTTCACATTAAATTACAGCCTAATGCCTAGAGTAGAAACTGAAGATCACTTCCAACCTTGGCCAGAAAAGTTCAAATTTGCCATCTTCTGAGGGAAGGCTTTATCCCCCAAGCTGGAATACAAAAGCTACAGAGCCAAAGTGGAAGCTTGAAAACAAACAGAAGAGAATATAATGGTATGATCTCTTGAAGTTTTAAACCTTTACCAGCCAGTGGGATTCATAGTCAAAGGTACCTAATTATCACTGTGCATTTTGTTAATGAACAATGATAACCAGTTCATATTAATGTATTTCTCTCTGGGAAACCCTTTAAAAACCAGTCTTTACACAAATTAATATTTCATTCTCTATACAGAATGGAACACCCTCATCAGGACTGATCTAATTAAAAAAAGAAAAAAGAAAAAAAAAAAAAGGTCAAAACCAGAAAAATTAGTGGACTCCTTTTCTGAGATATGAGATTTGTATTCATCTTCAGGTGAATATGAGCTCCAATAATCTGCTTCCCAGAGGACTAATCTAGTAACATGCCATTGAATATAGGTCATATGGTGAAAATGCACTATCAACTTACTGTTTATTCAGAGCATAGCAAAAAATAGCCCAAAACAGCAAGGTGAAGAGATACTTCAGCTATCAGTCAAAGCACATTCATAGAAAGGAAAGCAATCATTGTCCTTCAATACCAAGTCTAGCATTTTTACATAGGCAAAACCCTGACAGAACCACATTCTGTGCTCTCATGAAATGACAGTGCATATACATATATTTGTTTTAAATTAAAAGAAATAAAATGGCCAATCTTACAATGTGGCTGCTGTGATTAATACTAATGTAGCCAGGGTATATAAAGCTGCCAGAATTCTTAATAATGTCCCAAGAATAGGAGAAAAATACTTGTTCTGAAGATGCACATAAATATTGTATATCAGTATTATGACTAGACATGCATAAAAATGAACAGAAGATATTGTAAATGTTCTTAATTCATCCACTTGTCTTCAGATTAAAACCCTTAAATTTAATCATAATATCAATTCAATTAGACATAGTAAATTTCAAGATGGTGTAAGGCAGTACTGATAAACACATCCAGTTTCCTGGTAGCACATCTACACTATCATTATGTAACATGCAGGAAATAATGTACATCAGATCAAATGGAACAAAGGGATACCCACAAAAAAAATTAAACCCAAGTTGTATTCATTCTTCTTGAAAATGAATATTCATTATAAAAATTGGTCTGCATGCTTATGAATAGTCATGAGTAAGCAATAAAGATGCCTTTGTTCAGATTTTGATAAGGTTCTTCCCTTCTTATGATTTACATTCCTTTGCACTTCACTGTAGATTATATGATTGTAGAATCATAACTAGTACAATTTCTACAGGAATTTAATATTTCTTTTTAGAAAAATAAGAGCTTAATGTAAATCTTAATGTAAGCCATTATTTGCTTTAAAAATTTTTATTTAATCACATACTGATAAAACAAAGATGAGTCATCCCAAAGACACTATAACTCTTCCAAAAACGTAACTGGTAAACTGTTCCAGAGTATCATTTCAGACATTCATACTGCTGTCATTTTTGTCCTTAAACTAGAGGTATTTTCTGTGCAATAACTCATTTCCACAGCGTATTTTATTATTTATTTATTTATTAGTTTGTTTATGTTGCTGACTTGAAAAAGAATAATGTTTAGCTTAGAAAGTAAAAATTATGTACAATTTCTGAACATCCCACTGAGACCTAGCACTACTTGTCTCTGTAATAGTCTAGCTTTTTAGTGTTTCCTTCTGCTTAAAAGATTTATACACAAACAAACTAGGAAGGAAAAGAGTAACTTGTGATTTTTGTCACTACAACTAATTAATACCACTCAGAAGTCACATATCAAAAATCAAATGCTCACTGTGAACTTTTTCTTACTTTGTGATGATTACTTAAAAATGAAAAGATAAAAAAATATATTTAAATAATAAAATTACTCTTAACAATCTATATTCTTTCTGTGGCCTTCTGACAAGTCCTGGTGAAGCAAAACACTTATTTGTATGCTTCATTTATACTCCTGAACAATGCTATTAGATATGATGTACATAAATTTAGCCTGTGCTTAAAGCAATTTATTGCATAAAATATTCCGTCATCACCAAAGCAGACATAATACATTAAATACATTGTATGTTCTAAATTATTAGCTCAGATGTCACTTACTACCTTTTGAAGACTAACCTATATTGGGCATTAATCATAATCACTTCTCTTTAGCACATCTATTCATCTCTCAGCAGTGGGCTAATGCATTGCTAGCCAAAAAAAATCAGACCAGGCTAAGATTATTTTCATTCTAGGTAGCATTGTTCTGTCAATATTGTGGCATACAATACACATTACTGTATACCGCTTTTATTATCTCTTTTAGAACTATGAACATACAGGAGTGGTCATAATCTTTTCAGGTATGTGAATGCAAATAGCAGCAGAGTATGTTAAAGCATAGTAACTCTTACAAAAAAACCCAACCAAGCAACGAACCAAAAACCCCTGCTGTTAAGGAAGTCCTACTTATGCATTTATATAAAGAACTTGTAAAGCCCAGTAAGGATGCAAACTACAGCCATGTTCATCAATCATTATTAAAAAAAAAAAAACCACGATAAAAATCTGTACATACCTACTCAAGGGAGCTTTCCCCCAGATTTTAACTGCTTGGCTGTACAACAGAGAGGCTAGACTGCCTGTGCCTTCTCAGGAAAAAGCATTCTGACGTTTTCTGACAGTAGGATATCTTGTGACAAAATAGCCAGATTTATACTGATGTACTAATCTTAGCAAGGGTTGATTTCCTTCTTTTCTGCATCTTCCTGTCAATATATAATCTCTTTTGAAATGTGATGCGGGTGACTATGTTATCCTAAAGACAAGATTCACCTCCATTACATGGATAATAAAATGATGCAGATTCTCATTTTTGATTTCCAGAGAAGATTTTTTTTTTTATTCATCCAAGTCTGCAATTTCTTATAAAAATGGTAGCATGTTGTGTTAAAAGGACTCCAAAATAATTAACTGGACAAGTTCTGATATACCTCAACTCTTAATTTATGCTACAGTGCTGGAGGGATTCATTAAAGCCTATGCTGGAGGGCAAGGTCTATCATAAAGTAGTAGCAGAGGTGAAGTAAAAGAGGTATCAAATGAATTCCTAAACCCAGCAAGAGATCCAAAGGGTTCCTAGCACACCTTAGTTAGTATAAAGGAGAAGGATTTGTTTCCAGTTTTTGACCCATCTTGGACCTGTAGTAAAAAGACTGTGCACTGCTCACAAGCTGTCCTGGTCACCGTCGTGTCTTCATACCACTGAGTGAACACAAGTCTGTGTTCAGACTCTGGAGCACAAGTCTTATGAGGAGCGGCTGAGGGAACTGGGGTTGCTTACCCTGGAGAAAAGGAGGCTGAGGGGGAGACCTTATCACTCTCCACAATTACCTGAAAGGAGGTTGTAGTGACATGGGTGCTGGTCTCTTCTGTCAGGTGGCTGGTGATAGGATGAGAGGAAATTGCCTCAAGTTGTGACAGGGGAGGTTTAGATGGATATTAGGAAAAATTTCTTTACTGAAAGTGTTGTCAGGCATTGGCACAGGCTGCCCAGGGAAGTGGTTGAGTCACCATCCCTGGAGGTATTCAAAAAGCACGTAGACAAGGTGCTTCATGACATCGTTTAGTGGGCATGGTTGATGGTTGGACTCGATGATCTTAAAGGTCTTTTCCAACCTAAATTATTCTATGATTCTAAATATTTTCTAAAAAAATAAATGAGTGTGGTATTTGGGTTCCACAGTTTATATTTGCCTCTTTGAACTTATTTGAACTTAACTTGAACAAAGGTTATCTGAGTTAATAATTTTCACAGCTTGTTATGACACTTTAGCAATAAACTCACTTCATCTCAGGTCCACAATCAAGTCAAGAAATAATACACCCAGAAAAATGATCAGGTAGAACATAAATGCAGATTTTAAATGGACAAAAAGTGTAGGTCTATATAATGTGAAATTCACTCTCAAGCAAATGACAAATAAACATTATTATTGGATTTGAAAATTATTAAGCATTCTTCAAGTTAAAATAATGCTAGAATTTCAGATACTGGAAGGAAACAAAAAGAGATCATTACAAATGAAAACAGCTTTAGATGGCTGGGAACGACTGACTGGTAAGAACAACTTAAAAGGAAAACAGAACGAATGGCAGAAATGCCAAATTAAATCTGAAACTTCAAATGTCTTCAATTAGGATCAGAGAATGGTAATAAATTTTAAAGCATTTAGTGAATAATGAGATGACAAACAATATACTCATACTTGAAGTGAACACTGTTATCCAGATGAAAAGTATTCTCAAGATAAGAAGATACTGCAACATGATCAGAATAGTGACAAATGTAGGCAGGATAAAAGCTGTACAATATGGGTAATTCTCAGCAGTTTAAGGCTCACTGTGTTCTAGCTCAGTCCTAGAAATATCTTACATGCTGTATATTTTTTTTTTAATAAGCTACAAACCTTGGATCAATAGCTCAAATCCAAAAGCATCTAGATTCTTCCCAAGACATCTATCTTCAGAACTGTTTTTACAGTGGAAAATCTTTATTTTATTGCATGCTTCCATGTATCAAACCTAAGTCCCATATAAACCTTCCTTTAGCTCTATTTGCATCACGTCTTCGTTCTTCATCGCAGAACTTGAACATTGGATGAGAAGAAATCAGCTCTGATGGCTAGACATCCATACATTCCACTGGGGTAATAGAAAAAGTAGATGCTGAGAGTTCTGGTCACAGAAGCCAGAGTCCTATATTCATTCTTTCTCTAGATTTGAGAAGGAATATTAACAAGTCTTTCTCAGTTTCCTGCTTGATTTCAAGCTGATCAAGAGACAAAGCTTACAGCTGGCTAAGGGAAAGACAGAATTGATATCAGCAGTGATGTAATTTAACTAACTTGCTAGATCCTGACTATTCTCCTCTGTTACAAACATAGTCAGGACATGGGGCTACAATGAACTGTTTCATAGTACAGAGACTAGCTGGCCTAAAATGTCCTGCATCCATCCTATTCAACTCTCCCACCTTTCCAAAATGGTGGTCTCCACCAAACAACTCACTGAAAATGGTTATTGCCTCATGCTAGTTCCTGAGTTGTGCTTAAAAATTGTTTGGGAACTGTTATTTGATCTGGGCCAAAATGTGTAGGAATCCTTTTAATGATATAAAAATACAGATCTTTGAGTTCAAGCACCTTAGGATTGAAATTTTGGCACAATTTCCTGTCCTGCTGCAAGTAGAGAAGTTTCTGGTCCTTGCTACAGGTTACAGAGGAGTGTTAGCTGATATTCACATGCATCCTCTTGAAAAATTAGCTATAACACTGCTTATTATGCCCTTATGGTGGTGCACTTGCTTGATAAACTGTGACCCTGAAAATTGTCCTTAAAGCAATTCCATTTTAGGATAAAAATAAGGAACAGCGTGTCTGCAGAGTCCAAGTGAAAGCACGATGAAAAACAATTTAGAAGAAAGTGTACAGAAATAAAATTAGAATCATCCAATCATCCATCTACACACATACACACACATATGAAAATACATACATTCATATTAGCAGATTCCTTATACTATTTCATTCAGCTTTGAAGCTGTCAAAGTACTAAGGCAATTACAGGGCTGAGCATCCAGTGTTTTTAACATCACTTTTACAGTGCAAGAGGCTAATTTGGGTGAATTCTTTCACATGTACCATGTGCAAAAGTTTTCCTTCGACTCTGTTCATATCAAGTTTTCATTCTACCTCTAAAAATGTCCCGATCTACAGCTTAAATGTGGACATGGATTTATGTGAAGTATTTCTTGCCTTCTCTACACTTCGGAATCAGCAAAACACCCACCCATACACTCACTGCATTTCCGCCCCCCACCCCCAGTGAGATGGGGGAAGAAAATAAGAACAATGGAATGAGAAAGCCCGTGGGAAACAAAAAAAGACAAATTATTTAACTGATGTCTTTCCTCCTCCCTTTCCCAGACTCAAATTTACTCCTTCAATTCAGACTCACCCACCCCCACCTTGACTGGCACAAGGATGATGGGAACTGTGGGTTATGGTCAGTACATAATGATTTCTCTCTGTTGTTCCTCACTTCTCTCTCTTTTGCCCTGCTCCAGCATAGGCACTCTAGAGGCTGCGGTGCCTTCAGGAACAGCCACCTGCTGTGGCCAAACGTCCTCCATGGGCTGCAGTGTGGATATATGCTCCAGCACGGTCCTCCATGGACTGCAGGGGATATCTTTTCTGTTATGGAGTAACTCCTCCTCTTCTAACCTTGGTGTTCCCTCTCCTGTTTCTCTTTCTTTTTTAAATTTTTTTATCCTTTCTTTTTTCCTTCCTTTTCTGCCTGTGCATCATTTTTTGCCCTTTGTTGAATGTATTTCCACAGAGGCACCACCACCTTGGCTGCGGGGCTCAGACGTGCCCTGCAGTGGGTCGGCTGGAGCTGGCTGGAACCAACTGTCCCTGGCATGGGGCAGCCCTGGCCTCTCCTTACATAGGCCACCCCTGCAGTCCCCCACTGCCAGCACCTGGGCACCTGCACCCAGTACAGTAATGTCCTTTGGACACAGGTATTTGGAATGCTCTCATGATAAAAAATAGCTTAATGAACTATTATCCTAATTTTGTGTCATTAATGTTGGGGTTTTTTTACATCTGTCAGGGAGAGGTCAAAGTTTCAGACTTTCTACATACAAGGTTATAATTTCTATAAATTCAGCTATGCAACCTAGAAGTCTGTGCAGTTGTGTTTGTGGGTGTATATGGGGTTAATACATGCAACTTCTGATTAACTACTGTTTGTACCCATATGATAAACATTGTCTTTTGGGTGTCTTAGGTGACTGGTCCTCAGCCCTGATCACGAAGAGTTAGTCACTACTTTCTAACATTCACTTATTAAGACTGTCCCTGTGAATCACTTTTCTCAATTATAAAGGCATATGGTATACATGCCCTTTTCTGTCTGTGGCTTGCCATGTGAAATCATTCAAATTACTTGAAAACACTTAAAATCCCATGACTTGCCTCTTCAACAACAGGCATATCAACTCAATGTGCCTGTCCCCAATTCAAGTATCCATTTTAATGCTTACAGTCTTCCATAGGACTAAAGAAAACTCTCTGAAGAATAGTTTGCCTTTTCTGACTACAGGTCCCAAGACTGCAATATTGCTCTATGACACTGCAGAACAAGATTTGTGCTCTTATAGCCCGATCTTACATTAGCAGGTGTTGCTAAACTATGCAAATTATTTTGTATATTTTAAAAAAAGTTGTTTGGGTGGCTTTTTTTGTGTATACTACTGACTTTTACAGATCACACTTGTATTTGTGCAAGGTATATTTTTTATGAGTTTCACAGAGAGAGAAAGAAGCTTGAGGTACACAAGACATTTTTTTAGTATCTGATAAAGGACTCAAATATCATGGTCTCTCTCTCCAACAGATGTTGATGTTTGCATTGAAATAACTTGGATGCAGGGATTTCCTTGTAAGACTGGCAGAAGTTATGGATATTACCTTTTTGATATTTCTTCCTTCTTCAAAAAACACCTTCGTGTTGTGAAGTCAGAATCATCTTTGCAATGATCACACGTGCTTGCTGTGGGAAGTTATAATGAGAGTAGGCAAAAGTAGGTAATGCAGTTTGGGAATTAAAATACTGCAATACAGGGTGAGAAAGCAGAGCAGATGAGTTAAAGCTAAAGAACAGTCATTTTTTAACTTGTCAAAATGAAATGCAAGTCTTATAATTTGATGGTTTGCTGGTTATCCTCATCAAAATTGTAATTGCCTCAAACCACTGCAGCAAAACTTTTCTAGTCTGTGAGATTTCAGAGTATTTTCTCAGGAACTCTGTATTGATTTTAGATTGAAAATAATGTAAATTGGCTCAAAATTCAGCATATCCTGTCTCCTTCATCTACAGGTTCTCTTATAAAGATTATTCTATAGAAATAGGTAAAAATTGTTCAACCTGTATTTATTAACTGTAAGTCTGTGCTACAGATCTATCCCCAGAATTTAGAAAGTGTGGCTAAAAAACTGGTATCTGTTCTGTGATGCAGATATATTATGCAGTATAAAAACTGCTGCTGTTAAGCCATCTGTAAATGCAAAAGAAGAGGAATAATAAGACATTTTGGATATAAACTATGTTTCTTTTTTGGGGTAGGAAACAGTACTTTGGGAATGATCATTCTAAAATTGAGTGGATTGTTGAAACACATTATGTTATATCTAATATAGAATCATAGAATCATTTAGGTTGGAAAAGACCTTTAAGATCATCGAATCCAACCATCAACCATGCCCACTAAACCATGTCCTGAAGTGCCTTGTCTACATGCTTTTTGAATACCTCCAGGGATGATGATGCAACTACTTCCCTGGGCAGCCTGTTCCAATGCCTGACAACACTTTCAGTAAAGGAATTTTTCCTAATATCCAATATAATATACATAATTTGTACTATTGCATAAAATTGTCTTTACAGATTTCTTATTGAGTAAACTCAATAATATTATATTGAGCTAGCTATACAGAAGGTTAGCTATATAGAAGCTAGCTATATATAGAAGCTAGCTATATAGAAGATTAAAGAACAATCTCTTTGTATACACTATTTCCCACATTTTAATTCAGTTGAAAAGAGTATGTGATATGTTCAAGAACAAATAGAAATGTATTAAACTTTTTTAAGAAATCACAAATACGTCTTCCATTTCAGTTTTCCACCTCTGATAGTAAAGAGGGAAATATTGGGAAAACTACAAGTATTGAGAAAAAACACAATAAAGAAAATAAAAAAGAAAACCTATGTTAATATAAAATGGTTTTCTTAATAGAAAAAGAAATGAGTAATGCCATTAAAGAATCAAAGATTCATTCAAGTTTTAAGGGACCTTGGGAAGTCACTCACTCCAAAGTCCTACTCAGAGCATGGACATTGAATTCAGGCCACCTTTCTCACAGCTTTTGTCCAGTCACATCTTGAGAAAAATCCCCTTGGCTTAATTATCCTCCTGGTGATTTGTTTTTCCCCTTACATCCAGCCCCAGCTCCCCTTGTTCTTTTTAAAAAGAACTTTCTTCAAACAGTATTCCACGTTCCTCTTCAGTTTGAGTACTTTGGACACATATAATGACTATGTAAAATCCTAGAATCTCATGATAACATAAAGGCCAAACTGAAACAGTGTTACTCCCTTTGTTTCTTAGACAAAACTTTACTTATTTATGTAAATTTAAAAAAAAAAAAAAAGAAGTTTTAGCACTTACTTGCATGGGTCAAACAAATCAGGCAAGGAAAATTCATACCCAGAATTTTGTTCGCACATTCCCTCCAAATATTTTCACTCTGAGCAAAGTCATCACATTAGGAGCTAATCATTTTAAGTATAAATATATTTAGTAAGACTGAAGGAGATTTTTCAAGTCATTAAGTTTTGATGTTCTAAGTTAGCTTCTAAGAAATAATTCTTGTTTCAAATACATCAAAGTGTTCAGTCTCTGACTAAAGCTGTTGAAGATGGGGACTCCCTCACAAGGTCTTGTAAAGTGTTTTAGTGTTTCAAGCTATCTGAAAAATGGTTTCAGACCATTTTCAGCATTTTAGCTGTCCTACTTTGCACTTTTATTCCTCAGGCAAATTTCTTATTGTCTGAAATTAAATCATGTCATATGACTATTGTCTTTTGATTATAAAGATTGAACCCCTATAGTCCTTCTCACAAGCCTGTAATATTTTTGAACTTATAGTTGAATATATTTCACATCCTTATTTCCCTGCGAAATACAGAAGTGTATTCAGACATTATTACACCAGGGATAAATATGTAAGTTAAAGAACATCCCAATTATGTCTGATATGTTTGTTTGTAGGTTTCTCTTTTTGTGTATTCAAAAATCACATTGACTCTCCCCTCAAAAAATTTTTAGATTAACTCATATTAACCTATTATCTATTACAATGTCTTAGCCAATAAGGTCTCCATTCCTCCATTCTTGATGTACAACTTTATTTTCATACATTGCAATCTACAGTGGAAAGCTTTCCAAGCATTCCAGATTACTCTGAATAATCATAATTACTCATTCCACTAATCACTGTATAATATTTTGTCTACTTGTGCATGGCTTACTGGAATACACTCTTATTCTTCAAATAAACTGTACTAAAATAGGATACAGTTAGATACAGAATTTGCTTAAACATCTAGAAATCCCATTGATGTCAATAATGTGTTACCCTCTCCTTAAGATAGTAATTTATTATGTAAAAGGTAAGTTTAAAACACTCCCATTAACTTAATAGATATTAAGACAGAAATTATGCCCTGTACTTTAGCTGCCTTAGCTTTATATTGTCAAGGGTATTTTATATGCAACTCTGGAGGCTGTTTTCCCCTCACAACTCAGAAAGCTGCTATGGCTGTGTTTCCATGTATGTGGCACTATTTTTTTCTTGATGTTCACATGTTGGTGTGCTTACACAGCTTTTTTCCACGACCTTGCAGTCACAAGCCCAATATTGCTTGTTATGGCAGGTTCTCATGGGAAGTGACTGCCACCAGCATGAGAATCAATCCTGTCCTCTCTCCTTTTCCTACCCTTTGGTTGTAGCTATTTGTTAATATTAGAGGACCCCAAAACAACATATTAAGCAGGAACAACTATAGCAAGTATGAGCAGGTTGTGATGAAAACTACATAGTTACTATGCAAAATGTGTTATGTGGGAACAGCTGCTGCATTAGAGAGGATGTTCCGTAGGGGATATTTTCTGAGGCCAAGTATTGAGTTGGCCAAGGGGGAGTGTTTTCTTTTTCCCTTTCCTCTATCTCTTTCCTCTTTTACTCTTCCTTTTTCCACAAAAGTAACTCACCATTAGAATGGATGTATGCTATCAGCTCTGTTTATAAATATTTGTGCATGTGAACTTGTCTCAACATCCACTGTGCAACAGAGAAACTTTCCAAACAAAGAATAAGCAAATGATCCTAGCAGACTAGAAACAGAAAGTATGGCAAATACGACAAAACTAAAGCAATCTCTTTCAAATTAGTTCCCATGCAAAAAAACATGAAAAGAAATAACTGAAAGGGGAAAAAAAGTTTAATAAGTAACTTCTGTTGTGGCACAAGTGAGCAACTTGGATCACAGTTTTTATTGTGCTGAGATACCAAAGACCATGGAAAAAGAACAGTGATACTGTCCCTCATGCTCTGTGCAAAGGAGTATTTTTAAACGAACAGTAATTTCACTAATTTCATTACTGCTTGTCCCACATTTGAGTACAACACAAAATTAGTATTCTTTTAAGCCTCATGGGGTACATCTACATTCATATTCTGAATGCATTTACTACAGGGAGTGCATCACCACCCTCAAGAGCATGAGGTCATGGACTTTCTTGTGCCTACACTGCTAGCCACATGCTAGCGCATAACATAGTACTTGACCTTGTGTCTCCTCTAGGATTACATACTTCCCTATTGTTACTAAGACAAAAGTACTATTTTTCAATATGTATTTAATTAGGTAAAAACATCTGAAAACATGTGAGAAGTGTTTTATAAAGCACCAAAGTGGCATTTTTTTATCATAATGCTGAGAGTATATATCCCAGATCCTTAAACATGACAACATACAGGTGGCTTTGAGGTTTCAAAGGTTTTGTGAGAATAATCAATTGAACATAACTCAGTTTCATTCACTTCAGATTTTGGTAGCAGTTTATGAAGATACCCCCTAGACTATGCAAGCAAGATCATGGGGAGACCTATTTGGACCAGTCCATGCAGAATAAGGCAGGAAGCTACTAATGAGAGATGGGAAAAGTCAGACTTCTAATGCCCGAGCTCCCTCCATGACAAATGTTTTTTAGCAGTACAGACAATCCTGTAAATTCTAATCTAGAAAGTCACAGGAAAATAAAATAGATCACACAAAACAAACATGGGAAAGAAAGATGCTAACAGAAGAAATGTTCTTCCAGAATATAAAAGAGAAGGTCATGGGAACAAAAGGTAGGGAAGGAATAATGTGTCAGAACTGGGAGAGAGCTCTGCAAATCCACATTGCATGATATGGGAGACAGCACTGCTATGACCAATATTAATGGAAAAGGAAAGAGAGTACTATGCCAACTTGGAGTATCTCTACTTTTTTGGGAATCTTGTAGAAGACACTGTATTTGAGGAGTTAGTGATCTTGAGCAAGGCTTGACAGCCATTTTGAGCCCAGTGCTAGGTCTGAGATACCTGTATGTTAGCATGAGTGACTACTATATAACCCCAGATACATACCAATAAAGGGGAACTTGCTGGAAGGCTCTGGATATGTACCGTTCCTGGCTACAGATCCTAGATATGTGTAGCTAGATCTGCTCTGGTGGGCATTAAGAAAGAGATGGCACTCCTACCTTTCAAAAAAAGATGGTTAGTTTTGCTTGGTACAGTAGATATAAAGACCCACAGTACTGTAGGGGGAAGGGGCGGTGAACCTCACCATGAATGGGATCTGCACAGCGTGTTGTGTATGTCCACCAGCGGTCAGCCCAATGTTGCATGAAAGCGGAGTTCCCAGCACCTGAACAGGTGTAAGATTTACTCACTATCTGTATTTGTCTTCTTATTTCTATTGCATTATTATTAAAGCAGTTATGTTACACCTTTTGCATCTTTGCCTTTCTTACTGAGATATGGAATGCACCGTGCACCCCTCCCAGTGCAGAACATCTACTAAGGAACAAAATAAAAGTTTTCTTTCAGAAGATCGAATTGAGTTGCCTTTTGCATTTCTTCAAACACTGTTGATGAGCACCTTTTAGCAGTTCATACAATCCACTTTGTTATGAAAATGAAATTTAAGGATCAAAATAAGATACACGAGTTTGACCAGAATGTCTAGAAAAGTGGATAAAATTGAGAACTGGTTTCTTTAGAAGGAAGGTAAACTAGTCAAGAATAATGGATCTCAAATGACATAATCGGCAATCTGGGTTTGAGTAAATTTCAGAGCCTACAGACAGAGTATGTCAGTCCTTAAATAAGGTCCACTGAAGTTAAATATACTTCTTTAAGATCAAAGATTAATGAACATGAATAAAGCAGGTCTTTAAATACAGTTTGGCAGAGCAGCCTGCCATTGATAACAGAAAGTTACTGAACTTTTCTCACTGATTCTTTGCAGCTATGTTGTTGTTTACACCTATATAAATGATAATAGAAATAGCAAGTATTTAAAGATACACCCAAAGTTCAAGGTGGTAGACAAGTAAACTAGATGACTCCTGAATTACAAAGAAATTGCAAATTCAGTTGTGACAAACCTGAGGCTCTAGCTCTTAGCAGACTGGAACATTTCTTGGAAAGTTGTAAAGAGAAACAGATTAATGACATAATCAGTACAATACAGTCAATTAATAGAATATGTGAGAACGAGTAATTCTTTATACAATAGTTTAGTATTATAGTTATTATAGTTATTTATGTTGCTGTAAACTTTTGTATTATAGTTATTTATGTTGCTGTAAACTTTTGAGTCCACATAACTTTGGTGAGCTCAGTTGCCATAGAAAAGATGTGTTATTTGAAGCTGTATGTATAAACTTTGTAACATTATAGTATCTACTTGTACTATAAAAGATGTTATACCTTGTCATCTGAAGACTATTTTAGACTTTCTTTTCAAAGTCAAGCATTTTTTCTAAAACCAATTATCTGTGCTCTTCAATTTTGAGCTTAGAACATGCATTCAGAGGACATAAGAGCCAAAAGGATTGACATGAAATGTGAACACTCTTCTTGTAAGATACTGATGCATTTTTATAGGGTCTTCGCATGGTTTGTGTTTCAGCCCAGTCGGTAACAAAGCACCACGCAGCTGCTCGCTCAATCCCCACCCCCTCCCCTGGCCACGTTGGGATGAGGAGGAAATCCAAAGGCAGGCTCGTGGCTCGAGATAAGGACTGGGAGGGATCACTCCCCACTTATGGTCACGGGCAAAAGACAGGCTCAACTTGGGGAAGAAACAAAATCAATTTTAATTTACTACCAATCAAATCAAAACAAGGATATTAGGAAGTTAAACAAAACCTGAGAACACCTTCCCCCCACCCCTCCCTCCCACCTCCCGGCTCAACTCGACTCCTGGTTCTCTCACCCTCCTCCCCCCAGAGGCAAAGGGAAAACAAGAGATGGGGGTTTTGGGGTCAGCTCGCCACACCTTGTCTCTGCCGCTCCTTCCTCCTCAGGGGGAGGATTCCTCACTCATCCCCTGCTACACCGTGGGGTCCCTCCCACGGCAGACAGTCCTTCACCAACTTCTCCAATGTGGGTCCTTTCCGCGGGCTGCAGTTCCTCACAAACTTCCCTGGCATGGATCCTTTCCATGGGCTTCAGTTCTTCTTGAACTTCCCTTGCGTGGGTCCCTTCCGCGGGCTTCAGTTCTTCAGTCACACACTGATCCAGCACGGGCTTTCCCATGGAGTCACGGCCATCTTCGGGAGCCTCCGCTCCACCGTTCACCTCCATGGGCTGCAAGGGGACAGCCTGCCGTCTCACCACGGGCTGCAGGGCCATCAGCCTCCTCAGGCGCTCCTCCTCCCCTTCCTCCTTCATTGACCTCAGTATCTGCAGAGGGGTTCCTCTCACGTTCCCACTACTCCCTGCAGGTTCTCCTTAAATCTGTTCTCTCAGAGGTGCTACCACCGTCACTGATGGACTTGGCCTGGGCCAGAGGCGGGTCCTACTTAGAGCAGGGGGAGCTTCTAGTAGCTTCTCACAGGAGCCACCCCTGCTGCCCCCTCCCCTGCTACCAAAAAAAAATCGCTTCACACAAATCCGTAACAGGTCTTTTTAGCTTTTCATTTACTGTCATGATAATGACTATTTGAGGCAATAGTGCATATTATTGCAGAAAATAATGTTACTCTTAATTATGTAACATATATTGTATACTGATGTTTCTTACTATCCTCTAATATTTTTATATTTGTAATTACATATGTAAAGAGAGAAAGACAAAGAAAATGTAAGAAATTAATCTGAAAAAAAATGTGTAGATTTATAGCTGTAAAATCTGCAATATTCAATACACTGTAAACCTTGTGTCTATAGCATACTTCTGCTACCAAGAGGATTATGCTAACAAAATGAGGCATCCAATGAAACCTGTTGAGAGGCCATCCAAACTACGAATACGATGCTTTCACATCATATGCCTGGACATGCATTTGTCATGATCCAAGGCACTACCCATCACATGAAGCAAAACATACATGATTTCATTATAATTAAACATATGCACTCACATTCACGGAGCCCTTAGGAAGAAGGATAGGAATGTGTCTGTTTTGGTAGTTTCTTCTCTGTCTGTAATTCATAATTTGTTCTCCATTAGTTTCACATGCTGAACTGGGTATAGAAGAAGTCTAGTCTCAGGTTGGCTTTTACTGTTTATGTAGCATTCAACAAAATCTTAATCCATTTTTATGCTAACTTACTCATCTATAAAATGTGTTCAGTAGTGACCTACACTTAGAAGACAGTTGAAAATATATAGCAAAATTTTTAAGTAATCACAGTCTTCAGGAACTAGACGATGTCATTTTCATAATCACGGAGTTTCAATAGGAATTCTGTAAATGTAAAATACAGCATTACTGTTACCTAACAGTCTTTCAGAAACTGTGAAAGTGGAATCCTGGGTAATCTTAAAGTGGAAGGAAATGTGTACAGCATCCCCTCCAACATTACCATTAATATAAAAATAAATAAAATCATACTTTCAGAAAAGGATAAAGGAAAAGTCACTTTGACTAATATATACAATTACAGTGTCTCTGTGTTTAAATTAGAAGGGATATTTTACTTACCACAGGACCACAACAGACAGCTAAAGAGAATGCAGTTCCTTCAGTTACTAAGATTTCATCTTATTGAAAGACCATGACAGAAGGTCCCAGAGATCTTTGAGTTATTTATAAGTGTAGCAACAAAGGCAGTGTAACTGCTGAGAGTGATGGCCATGCACAAATTTAGAAAATTGCACTACACACTTTCTTTCACTGAAATAAATATACAGAATGGACTGGTAAATAAAATAAAGAAGTTATTGGATTACTTTCTTGGGTTTTTTGGTTTCATTTCCATCTTTACAGAAAAAAAGAAAGATAAAAGAGCAAATCTCCCGGATGACATTCTGAAAATACATACCATTTCAATGTTTTATACAGCTTCTAGTTACTTAAAAAAAGACAAACTATATGGGATCTTGTTTGTTCCATGAAGTTTAAAATGAACACCATGGGCAAAGTTCTCTACATTTTTCATTTATCATTCATACATGTAAAAAATTAAATTTAATTTCTTCTATAAGAGATTTCATATCCTGTGGAAAGTATTTTAGTGTATCACAATAACATCCTGAAGACATGACAGTTTTTTCCTTGTCAATAAGGAAAAGGTCAGTGAATACTTAATGCTTTAATATACTCATTGTTGCCCTAGGTCTAGTAGGTTTGGTTTTTTCTCGAATATACTATAAAGTGTTCCTTCAATCTTCTTTTACTACAAGACACTTGCAAATTTTCCTCTTTGAAAATATTTTCCTGCAGAATAGAAGTCAGCAGCAGTCACCATCACTAGGAAATGCTGAATTATTTTATGCTAGATTGTTTTTTAAATTGCGAGTACTTGACAAGGTTTCAGAAATATAGCTATTAAATTTAACATAAAGCTTAATAATGTGAAATTTGAAAATTGGTAATCTTTTTCTCCATCATGATGTTATTTTATTAGTAGTAGTATTATTGAAGCAAAGTATTTGGTGATTTTTTTGTTTCGTTTTTTTTGCCCCCAAATTAACTACAGTTTCAAAGTATATTGACTACAAAAATACTTTAAAGAGAAAATTTGAAGCAACCATTATGAAAGAGTCTAATTCCTTGATCTTTTTTCTGTAACCTCTATAGTATACATCTTGAGATTCATGATCAAAAGGGTATCAATAAAACTGAAGTGGATGATAGGAACCAAAAATTCAATACAAGAGGGATTTCATTCATATATATGTGTATGAGTATGTATATATATATTGCAGATGTCAGCAAGCTTTCTAGTTGAGACTGTTCATTATTCTGTTTATTACACTAGAGCAGCTATGGCATCTTCTGTCAACCTATAGAGGTATTTAGTTAAGATCCCAGATCAGATTCTTTTATGACTTTCATGCCCCAGTGTGTCAAGAGTAAAGCTTAAGCTATAGCAAATGCCCAAAAGTCCTAAACTAAGATAAAATTTTGAAAAGCACTTCAATCACTTTCTTTGAAATTATTGCACTGGTAGAGGGTTTTCTCACTTCCTTATCTTGTGGTTCATTATTCTATACGTCTACAGGTGCATTTTTGTCCTTACTTTCATATTAAATAAAAAAAATTATACACACACTTTCACTTACAGTAGCCTAGTATTTGCACAATAATGTACATCATATCCATTTGTTGCAACCTGTAGATTATGAGGTAGACAGCAGCTCTATTTCAGGCCTCAACAGAGGCTTCCTGTAGCTGCCAGAAATTCTGGTTTTAGCTGTTTTCAAAGGCTTTGCTAAGAACTTGCTTTTCTTATTATTTTGGAATGAAAAAGCAAATTTGAAAGAATATCAGAAATGAGAAATTATTCTGAAAATTATATCCAACTAGTTCTAATAAATCTTCCATTCCACAAGACATTGGCATTTCAATATTTGTATTGTATTCTAGAAATAGGAATAATGAACAGTGAAAGTTTTTGGAGTGATTATTAGTATAACTGACTGAAAACGAATATAAAACAAGGACAAGGACAGTTCTTCAACAACATAATACTGAATTCTTGAAGAACAGGAAATATTTTTGATGAATATGTAAAAACAATGATGAAAACACAAGCAAAAATAAACACAGCATGTCAAAAAGATAAAGGTATGTACTTCCTATATTTAAAATGATACATTCTTCCCATATCCTATGGATGGAATTGTAAATTATCATTTTCTACAAAGGAGAGTGTGGGATCATATACTAACATTAAACGCTTTCAAAAGACTAACCACAAATAACTTTTATAGGAGACCTAAAGGAGCTGTATGAGGAGCTTTGCAGTAATGCTTGTAGATGAGGATTCCCCAAATTTTTTTAAGGTCAAAGTAAATGACATATATACTTTAAAAAATCAGCAGAAAGCAAGTTTATTCAGATTGCATGAAGGTCTCCCAACGTACTTGGTCAAATAAGTTGGCAAGTGAAGAACTGATGATAACTGGTAACAAAGAATGTCTTATTTAAGTAGCCAAATTTAGTCATAACATCCTTTAGACGGAGAACAATCTGAAGGCCACAACAAATAGAAGAGAATATAAGTTGAGGGTCAACTGCCTGTTGTAGACAAGATAAAGCTCCTGACTGGATAGAAGATATGAGTGCTGCATAGGATTTAGGAACTTCTGATGAGTGACTGGTGTGGGTAACAGAGAAAAACAGAAAAAAGGTTGTGACCTAATACCATCAAGGAACAGTACCAGGATCAAAACCCAGTATCAAATCACAAATTCCCTTTATTATGCTCAAAATATTATTTATGGGCATAAAGGAAGCACATCTTATATACATGAAAAGCCAAAATATACAGGTAATTTATAAGATAAAATCAAATTTATAATAGAAGTATAATTGAAATACTAAGAGTCTAATTATTATTAGTCACAGAACCACAGAATAGTTGAGGTTGGAAGGGACTTCTGGAGGGTCATCTGGTCTAACACCCAGTAATGGGTTTGTGTGGCGCGGTTTTCCTTGGTGGCAGGGGAGGGGGGGCTGCAGAGGCGGCCCCTTTAAGAAGCTGCTAGAAGGTCCCCGGCACCAAAATGTCGGACCCACTTCTCGGAGGGGAGTGACAGTGGTAGCACCTCTGGGAGGACAGATTTAAGAAGGGGAACCGGTAGTGTGGGGGTTGGGAAATGTGAGAGGAACACCTCTGCCGATACTGGAGTCAGTGAAGAAGGAGGGGGAGGAGGGGGCGCCTGAGGAGGCTGATGGCTCTGCAGCCCGTGGTGAGAAGGCAGGCTGTTCCCCTGCAGCCCATGGAGGTGAATGGTGGAGCGGAGGCTCCCGAAGATGGCCGTAACCCCATGGTAAAAACCGCGCTGAAGCAGTGTGTGACTGGAGAGCAGCCCGCGGAAAGGGCCCGCGCCAGGGAAGTTCGGGCAGAACTGAAGCCCACGGAAAGGACCCGCGCCAGGGAAGTTTGTGAGGAACTGCAGCCCGCGGAAAGGACCCACGTTGGAGAGGTTGGTGAAGGACTGTCTCCCATGGGAGGGANGGAAGGCGGGGGGAGTGGGGGGGAGGTGTTCTGATGTTTGGTTTCCCTTCCTAATACCCTTGTGTTTTGTTTTTGTTTTGATTTGTAGTAAATTAAATTGATTTTGCTTCTTCCCCAAGTTGAGCCTGTCTTTTGCCCGTGACCATAAGTGGGGAGTGATCCCTCCCAGTCCTTGTCTCGACCCCCGAGCCTGCCTTTGTATTTTCTCCTCATCCCAACGTGGCCAAGAGCGGGGGTGGGGGGTGAGTGAGCGGCTTCGTGGTGCTTTGTTACCAACTGAGCTGAAAGCACGACACACCCCTTGCTCAATCGAGCAAGGCCACCCTAGAGCTGGCTTCCCAGAACTGTGTCCAGATGGCTTTTGAGTATCTCCAAGGACAGAGACTACACAATCTCCCTGGCCAACCTGTTCCAGAGCTCAGTCACCCTCACAGTAAAAAAGTGGTTCCTGATGTTCAGAAGGATCCTGCTGTATTTCAGGTTGTGCTTATTACCTCTTGTCCTATCATGGGGCACCATTGAAATAAGAGCCTGGATCCATCTTCTTTGCGTCCTCCCCTCAGGTATTTATACACATTGAAGATGCCCCCTGACCCTTCTCTTCTCCAGGCTGAACAGTCCCAGCTCTCTCAGCCTTTCCTCAAAAGAAAACAGGAATATCATTAAAGTAACAAATAATGAGGAGGACAGGTTACTGCTAAGGAGTGATCTGAGTTGCCCTATTAGAAAGTTGTTATTCAATGAACTGTATTTTAATACAATCAAGTGAAATATCTGTCCAAGAAGACAGTGACAATTATCCTATATAAAACAAAGGGAACCTAAAAATTTGATGGTAGCCACAGGTTATCTCCTCAAGAAAACCTCTGAGATATGATTACTGTATCTAAGGTTACATCTATAAACTCCTGAATAGATAAAATATATATGATGGGAAGAACTCACAAAAATATTGTACCATTTATATACAGTATGAATGTGAACCACTCTGTTAACTAGGAATCTTCCATTTTTAATCCATCAGTTTCTGCATACAAGCAATGTATTTTCAGTCAAATCCATTTAAAATTGAGTGTAATCCAAAGATTGATTTGTAAATTATATGTTCTAGTTTCCCAATTACAGCTAAATTTGCAATTGCAAGACTATAATGAAGTGGCCAATAGAAGAGGTTATATTCTTACTGTCGTGGTTTCAGGTCAGCTCAGTCGGTAACAAAGCACCACAAAGCCGCTCACTCACCCCCCACCCCCTTGCCTGGCTACGTTGGGATGAGGAGAAAA
>VYZV01037668.1:24052-37183 GCA_013401275.1 Pandion haliaetus | reverse complement strand
CGTAGCTCAGTTCCAGGGGTGTGGAAAGGGTGGCTGAGAAAATCCTAATGTCATTCTGTCATTGTGGAAAATGAGAGATAAATTTCACTTCCAACAAAATAACACAATGGAAGCCACAGGAAGTGCTGAAGTTGCTTTAAAAATCCATAGGAAAAATAAAAGAAATTCAAAGCTCAGTGTACTATTTTGAGAGATGTATAAGCAGCTGAAAGATGTGTCAAAAGATAAACACGGACACGTACACATACTTTAAGGACATTTTTGCAGGCAGTATTTAGGCAGCTATCTTTTGAGTAATGGAAACTTTAATACCTACAGGTATATTTCAAAGACCCCAACAACAAGAATTATTCTGGATCAATGGGTTTATTGTGGCCCCAGTTTTTTATTATTTTAATTACCAATTTAAATGTTGCTTTGCTGTTCTGTAATTCAGTACTCTAGACAAAATCTGCTAAAATTAGTTGTTTGTTTGTTTTTTAAATTTTACCTAAGGGACTGTTAACTTCAGCATTCAAACGTAACTGTCAAAAATTACATGTTTTAAGAACAGGTTTTGTGTGGTTTTTATTTGACTTTAATGTTCTCACCAACCAGTCCTACAATATACTTTTTTCTCTTAATTCATGAATTAAAGAATTATCTCAAAAAATTAAAAATATTGGAGTTTTAAATAGCGTCTATGAATTTGTCCTTATGGCCTTATTATGCATATTTAACTTCAGAAGCCTAGAGAACTAGCCTGTCTTAGCAACTAAGACAAACATGCAGTCTAATATTGGCATCTGTTATTTTGTTTTCTCCTGCCATTTTACTTTTCTTTCATGACACTGGTCACACTAGATTCTGCAAAGAAAACCACAGTGCATAGGTGTGTGTTGGAGGGGTGGGAGATAAGCGAATAATTGTTTTTTTTAAAACTATCTTTTTTCTGAAAGACAGCAACATATAAATGAGGTCTGCAGATAGAAGAGAACATTGATAAATCAATGAAAAGAGCAGACAGTAAGATGTCTTCTAAGGGTGCCGTTCCCTGCCAAGCTGGTATTGAGCCTATCATCAAAATTTGCTTTCACTTCCCTTATGGTCAGTGTCACTCTCATTATATGTGCTTCTAGTCAGTTAGCCACTGACTAGTTAGTTTTCTTAATACATTCATTGTGTTGAATGGAGATGAGCATACACAGTTTTCACTGAAATGAAAGTATGAGTGCAGGAATAACCTGGGACTTCAGCAGAAGTGTATTTTAGTCTCCATGAAGTGGGAAAAACGTCACTGTCAAAACCCAAGGCCTCTAATAATGTCAGCAGATGCTCTTATGAATATGAACAGGATAAAAACTGGAAGAATTCTCTAACTAATACTGCAAGATTATGAGAACGCTTGGCTACAAAATTTGTTTTACAAGTGGAATTGATTTTGGGTGACTAGCTCACAGAGGAGAGGATGCCGAGTTTCCACTGCAGCAGTTCAAAGCAGAGAGAGTGCAGAGTTCCTCTCAAATGCCTGAACCTTTGTGATGCTGTATCTGTCCTGAGATCGCTACATCCTGGTCCAGCACAGGGTGACCCAAAACCAGACCAGGATCATACAGTCAATATCACAAGATTCAGTTAAGACAGGCAAGTAATTATCAGATGACAAGAGAACATGATTCACAGTTTAACCAAATAACATGCATCAGAAATACAATGAATCGGTTATTATGTTTTATAAAGCTTTTTTTTTTTCCTTTAATTTGCCAGTTAACAGAAATAATATGTTTTTCCTCTCTAAAACAAACAAGCAGTCAAAATTTCTTTATAGCATACAGGTTATGTGCTAATTAAAAAATTATCTATCGTCATATAGAAACTCTGAAAAATCCCACAATAAGGATGTATAGTAAAAAAATCTCAAAAGGGGCCAGATTGACAGCTAACTTTCTTCTCATTGAGGAGTTCAGCTGCAAATTTTCTAAAGTCTGTAATTTAATTATTAGCTTGCATTCAGAATGTAAATAAAGGGAATGGACTGATCTCTCACCAAGAGCTGTTGTAATAGTCACTGTATACACAGTATTTAGGGATGATGATCAGCAGGGCTTCCGTACATAATTATGTCAATTCAACATGTATCATCTCAAACAAAAAGGAGTCTCCTTTTGAACACTATGGGAGATGCAGAAAGACTGATATAAAACTGCTTTATGTACACTGTATGCGTAATACAAGTTTAGGTGACAGACAATAAAGGTAAGCAATTGCCCTTACTCTGAAAAATTAATGTATTTAAGAATAAAAATTCCTTACACAACCAGTAATCAGGTTAATGTTATCACCTGTTTAGTTGGAAAGTTGTCTGAAATTTTGTGTCAACTGTATCACTAAGCTACACTGAAAGACTTTTTAAGGTGCATCTAAGTTTTAAGAGCTGTCATTCCCCAAACTGTGTTTATATGCATTCTTAATAGATTCTAGTACCCTATTCCTAAGGAGTTTTGAGAATATAATGAATGTGAGATCATACAGGAATTTATCATATATAAGTAAATGTCAAAATGTGTATATATTGTTACTGTGCTGAATCGTGGGGGTTTTAGGAGCTTCAGAAACCATCACAAATGAAGGGAAAATTAAAAAATAAAACCCTCTCAAAAAAGCATGAAACGCCAAATTGTGTCCTGAGTAGTGTTCAAACCAAAAAAATCTTAAAAGTATTTGTACTTATGCAGATTACGAACTCATCAGTGTGACAGAACCGAAGAGGCTTTCCATAAAATATTGTAGATCATGTGAGTTTCCTGTGGACATGAAGCAGACATTATACACCAATGAAGGCAATTTTACACAATACAAATTTTGCTGTGATTTTGTAGCTAAAATGTTGGATAATGGATACTCAAGGTGGTCTGTTTTGTAAAATAACCAATCAAGTAATGCATGGGTGTTTGGCTTAGTATGATCATAAATATGATTCTCTCAAGCGGAATAACTAATTATTTGTAATATATCCATATATAGTAACAAGGGAGGCAAATGTGCACCTCATCTGAAATCATACTCTAAAACATTGTCATGTGAAACACTTAGAAGCTATTCATAATGAATAACCTGTCTTTCTCAGCAGGCTACTATGAGGTATCTTTAAATACTGAGTAATGTTCCTCTACTTCATTAGAAAGGTGTTTATATACCAATTTTTTTATTATCTTCTTGAATCAAGGATGGTTGTATAGCTATGAAACAGTAAGTTTACCTAACACATCCTAAAGTTTCTAAAACTATAGAAATTAACATTTTGTGGAGCCACATCCCAACTCTCCCCTTCTGAGTCCCTTACTAGGAATACTTCTGATGGTGAAACACTACAAACAAAAGCACCAAATCACTGCTGTCACTTATACAGGTCCAGTTTGAAAAGTATGGAAGAGGCAAAGAAGCCACAGCTGTATATTCCCTGAAGACATACTACAGCCAGTTTCAGATGAAAAAGAGACCTACCTCCACAGAAGTAGAAGGAGGTAGGACAAAGGACAGAGGACAAAGAAGATGAGCACAGCTACATTATCATTATGGTGAGTGTCACATTTGTTTTTTAAAGAAAAACATGCTGACTTAAACTACTGCATTATAAAAGCTTTAAGCAACTGATGTAGAATGTTGCAGTATATATTCATGCATTGCTTTGACTTGTTAAATGACTCTAACCTTTTTTTTCTAAGAAGTTCCTTAAATATGAAATAGATTTTCTTAGGTGGGAGTTCAAACAATAATCCATGGCTTTTAGAAAAAAAATTATCATATTCTTTTATAGTTGACCATCATTTAGGATCAGCCTAAAACATGTAATTAATATGGCCTATAATTCTTGGTGAAGTAGCTTCTTGTTAGTAAGCAGACTTCTTACTTGACTTTATATTTAATAACTTTTTCATTAAATCTTTTTAATATGTAGGCTTGCCAATAAAATTAGCAAGCTTAAGATTTTGAGTTGGGAAGCTAACAATTTTGGAAATAGGATTTTTGCCTTTTATCCACCTGTGAAAAAAAATTGCCATATATGATCTTGAACCTGCCAGTATTGCACACATAAATTATATTTCCTTCCACTGCATGCTCTTTCTGCTGTTGGCAGAAACTATCTGTCAGCATTTAGCTGATCAGGTCATAGTTTCCTTTCTTTCCTAACATAGCTATGTAATATATAATGAATCACGTTTTAGCCCTCTACTTTAAATTATTCCTTCTCCCTAATACTTTAAAAAGTGAAAAAGCAAAAAAAAAAAATCTGATATAACATAAAAAGGGGAATGATAGTCATTGATAGGCATCTCTACTGGCACGAACTCAGTAATCAATTTGCATAACCATACAATACTTGTTCTCCTTTTCTTAAAGATGTACAAAATGCCAGAATATCCTCCTGAAATTATTCAATAATCTTCTTTTAGAAATTTGAACACTAGCTCAGTTTCTGTTACTTTGTGCTGTGTTCTAAGTAAGCTTCAGCTGGAAAAAAGTTGTGTACTATGCTCATTCCTATACTGTTTTTTTCACAAAATCACCAGCTCACTGTATTGGGTTTGTGTGACAAGGTTTTGGTAGTGGGAGGGTGGGGTTTACAGGGGTGGCTTCTGATGAGAAGCTGCTAGAAGCTTGCTCTTTGTCTGACAGAGCCAACATCAGCCGGCTCTAAGACGGACCTGCCACCACCCAAGGCCGAGCCCATCAGCGATAGTGGTAGCGCCTCTGGGATAACAGATTTAAGAAGGGAAAAAAAGTCATAGGGACACAGAAACGGCAGCCAGAGAGAGGAGTGGGAACATGTAAGAGAAACAACCCTGCAGTCCCCAAGGTCAGTGAAGAAGGAGGGAGAGGAGGTGCTCCAGGCACCGGAGCAGAGATTCCCCTGCAGCCCGGGGGGAAGACCATGGTGAGGCAGGCTGTCCCACTGCAGCCCATGGAGGTCCACGGTGGAGCAGGACTGCACGCCGTGGAAGGGACCCATGCTGGAGCAGTTCGTGAAGAACTGCAGCCCATGGGAAGGACCCACGTTGGAGAAGTTCATGGAGGACTGTCTCCCATGGAAGGGACCCCATGCTGGAGCAGGGGAAGAGCGTGAGGAGTCCTGCNGGGAGGGGGGGAGGGAAGGTGTTCTGAGATTTGGGTTTATTTCCCATTACCCTACTCTGGTTGATTGGCAATAAATTAAGTTAATTTTCCCTAAGTCGAGTCTGTTTTGCCCATGATGGTAATTTGTTGAGTGATCTGTCCCTGTCCTTATCTCGACCCGGGAGCCCTTTGTTATATTTTCTCTCCCCTGTCCATCTGAAGGGGGGAGTGATAGAATGACTTTGGTGGACACCTGGCATCCACCCAGGTTCAACCACCACACTCACACACACACACAAAAATCCTATATGTTGACATCAACTTGTAGAAAATTATGTGCAATAAAAAGGTAAAAAAAAAAAAGTGACATTTTCATGTGGAAGGAAAAAAAAATAAAGAAAGAACTGTAAACTACACAAAGTTCTTGCTTATGCAGTGTCAGAAGTTCTGTAGAAAAGTCAATCACCCCTCATTGCTTCACTGTTCTCTTAGTCCTGGAGAGAAGGAAGACAGAATTTTTTTCCAAAGAAACAAACAAATAATAACCAAAAAATAATAAACCAAACCAAAATAAATTTTTAAAATGAGTTGAAAACATGATAAATCTTGGTTTGTTAATATAAAAGAGGTTTAATAGTAAACAGGAGACCAAACTTTAACTCCAGGGAATGTTTTTTACCTCCATGCTTGGATTATGAAGTGCAGAATATGGTTTATTGCTTGCTGGAGACAGGAAAAAGTGAATACTATGAGGAATTCATATTTAATTCCTATTATTTCTACATGATTCAAGAAAGCAGAAGGAATATGTTACTATTTAACATACATGGTATATGTGCTTGTCAGAATATTTTTGGTAAGCTTTATTTTATTACATGCTCCATTAGCAAGTTCCATCATTTGCATTACTGCTCCATTAAAACAAAAATGTTTATTTTAACTTACAGGAGTAATAACAAGCATCATCTATTATATTATTACCTAGGCTGCAGTAAGCTAAACAATGCTTAGAAGGCCTGAGAAGCCATGAAGGCAAGCAGACATTTTAAAATTAATTTCCAAATAATACGTATCATGTACATCCAAAATAACTGACAGCTGTGTATAGATACAATAAAAAAGATTCATGTCTGTGCATTTGCATCTTCCTATCAGTGTATATAATTTAATTAGCAGCTTTTCTGTGTCAGAAAAAACAAAATTGCTTGGAAACCATTTTTAAGAGGTTTTCAGGACTGTCTGAAAGATTGAATTGATTATTTGAAAAAGATTATTCCAGAGTATATTGCACAGATCTTCCTTAACTAACTCTTAAATAAATTGTGTGATACTAAAAAAGTAACTTTTACGGACAGATACTGTAACACAGAGATTACAGCATTTACCTGTATTTGACGTATTATAAAAATGTGGAATCTCAAGCCACAAACTGAGATGAAGGCAATCGCACATAATTCACCATGTTTGTAACATTTGCAGTTCAAGGTCTTAACACCCCACTTACACCCCACCTCACCTCTTCAGCAACACAGGTTTTGATACAGGCACTTACTTCTGTTTACCCAGTCCTGTTACTGTTTCCCTACACCTCTCTATGAAACTCCTACTCAGGAATTCTGCATATAGGAAAAATATACTGTAACAAGACTTATGCTAAGATTCATGAGCATTTTCTCTTTTCAGCTGTGGAAGATAGGTACGTAGTACAACAGCCGTGAAATGACTTTTGAAATCCATAAACTCTTGAAATGTCTGTTTTGAATTCACTTGCTTGTGTCAGGAAACTTATCTGTCAGCAGTACACAAGTCAATAGGTCAATATTGTCAGATCACATCTGCCTAGACACTGAGCATCTTCAGAGCTGGCCTGTGCCCCTACTCCCTATGTCCTGTTGATACATTTCTCATTTCTATTTAAAAATATTACCATGTACTATTATATCTCATCCATACAACACAGAAAAAAGTCAAAATAAGTATTTTTATCATCTGAACTACACTCTACTACTGAATACAACTCTCACTTAGGGAAACAATCCACAAGGCATATAACTGAGTAATAACTTTGTTGCCCTAGTGCACCACAGTTGCATCTCCCCTCCACAAGAGTTTCAGCCATATGCAATCTGTGTGCTGATGGCTACCTGCGTATAGCAAATGACAACTCCTTTACAATTTAAAATGCATATAAAAAAATGCATAAAGCATCTTTTCCTAGGTTAAATAGAATTTAGTTATATTTTGAAATCTTTCCCCATCAACTGATAATGCAACACTTAAGCTTTACAGTAAGCTTTTTTTCAATAACGTAAAACATCTGTTTTGGTTATAATATATATAGTGAAATTAATTACCTAACTTTATGTTTGTTTATACAATTAGGACTATAGTACGCTACAAAGCATTATCATAAGGTAGCATTAGACTTAAAATTTCACTTTTCCTCTTATATATCTACCATAGAATCCCAGGTTGGAAGGAACCCCCGGGGTCATCTGGTCCAACCTTTCTTGGCAAAAGCACGGTCTAGACAAGATGGCCGAGCACCCTGCCCAGCTGATTCTTAAGTGTACAATGTCAGGGAATCCTCCACTTCCCTGGGGAGATTATTCCAATGGCTGATTGTTCTCATTGTGAAAAATTTTCCTCTTGTGTCCAGTGAGAATCTCCCCAGGAGTAACTTGTACCCATTACCCCTCTCCATCTTCTTTGTAGCCTCCCCTTTAAGTACTGGAACATGGTGGTAAGGTCTCCCTGAAACCTTCTTTTCTCAAGTCAGTTCTCTCAGCCTTTCCTCACGTGGCAGTCTTCCCCGTCCTTTGATCATCTTTGTGGCCCTTCTCTGGACCCTCTCCAGAGGGGCTGTGCACATCTGGTTTTGTATAGCAGGGACCAAACACGAACACAGTAGTCCAGGTGTGGCCTGACGAGCACTGAGGAGAGTGGGATAATGACTTCTTTATCTGTGCTGGTGATGCCCTTGTTGATGCAACCCAGCATCCTGTTGGTTGGCTTGCTTTGCCGCAGCAGCACACTGTTCACTTGTATTGAGCTGGTTGTCCACCAGGACCCTCAGGTCCCTTTCCACAGGACTTCTCCCCAGCCGGGTAGATCCCAGCCTGTGCTGCACTCCTGCATTATGTTTTGCCAAGGGAAATGCAGAGATATATATATATGTATTTTATATATATATCAAATCCTGGTTTGTGTTCTATGAACTTTACAGTGATAAAAATAAAGCAGATGTAGCAATCTTTTTAAGGACAATTTTGGAATGTAGATGTCAGTAGTTACACAGAATGACAGAATGCTAGCCGGGTTTTATCTAGAAAAATAGTAAGATGTAAAATAGCACTTTTTGGTGCCTTATCTTTTGTTTACATTGTTCTTCCTGCTACTATCTTACTTCTCAACCTCCTCATAACATAGCTTACAATAACCTATGATCACTACCATGTGTAATTTATCCCTTAAATCAGTATATGCATTAATAATACACTAATCGAAGAAGCTCATATACATCTTACAACTACCTGTTTCTCTTTTCTTCCTCCACACAAACAGCTTAAAACTATTTATCCTTTTCCCTCATTGTTTCAGTATGGTTTATTTATGTTTCTATTTTCTCGGGTGTTACAATCAATATGTAGTGAAAGTATCCTGGCACACATTTAGCATACAAAGGTCCTTCAGGCAGCACAGTAAACTATTTGAAGGTACTATTCATTTTTATCCAATTTTGCTTTAGCAGCTGGAAAACACTTTACAAAATATGGGATGAATATTACTTAATTATTGTAGTTTGTGAGCGCTATATATTTACACAGCTATTTTTAAGGAAAACCTCCAGATTTTGCATGGTGGCTAAAGAAATACAATTACCCAAAGTCCAGTAGAGTATTTTTATCCATGACAAAAAAAAAAGCATACCCTGAAGAAGAAGTTCCAAGATGCCCTCTTGCATTTGCATGCTGCCAGCTAAAAAAACCAAGACTATAATTTTCCAATATCTGCTGAGGCAATTGTCTAGAAATGTGCAATTGTAGAGAGGTACACCTGTGAATGTCCTTTGTGCAACAAAGGGTGTGTCACAGGGTATGAGATGTCAATAGAAACCTGTCATTCAAATTCTGCTTTTTTAACCTTTGCAGGCTGCAAAGCCAACAAATGTTTTTTTTCTTTATAATACCATTTATTAAGGTAACTAATTGGCAAATACAAGCAAGGATAAATAAAATATCTGCTTCACTGCTGGAAGTTGGAAATGAAATCCTTGTTTTACTGAAATCAGTGGCAACTACAATGATGTCAGTAGGATCAAAATCATACTTAGGTATGCTCATAGGCACAGAACATCAGCTGGTGCTTTTCCTTGAAACAATTTCCTGCTAACAGGTTAGTGCAAAACAAGCAGGCATGTTTGCTATTGATAATTAAAGCATTTGACTGAAAAAGAAATATTAATCTTTGTATAAAGGTGATACAAGTACTTAAAGTCAATTAAGTACAGTAAATAAAGCACATACCCTGTGCAACTCAAGCATCAGTAGCTGTGTACTACCGTCCAGTTTGCAAAACTTTTTGAACTGAGTCAACAATCAGTCAGAACATTGTTCTTGTCAAAAATATGTGATGATACCCACTCAAATGTGGAACAAATTGCTGATGTTCCCACATTTGTTTTAGCAGTATAATATAAACCAGCAGCATGTAAAAGAGTAATCAGACAACAGAACTGACAGCAGTGTTTTACAGTACTCCATAAATCTCATGCCTGAACAGAAAATGACAGATCAGCACTGAAAGCAATGTTGGCTTTCCAGCTCTGCAGTCCAGATCCAGCAAATGACTGAGACACCCAAAACAAGACACCAATTAATTTGATGCACCAAAACCTGAAGTTGTGAAAAGCTTCAAGATCAAAAACCTTCCATAAAACCTTTTTGTAACCACAGTGGTATTTGGACATATAAGGCACCCCAGTTTCTGACCTTTAAAGGTCCCTTGCTTAATAACTGTATTTACTTAAAGAGGGAGAAGAATTTCAATTTTGGCAAAGTCAAAGAATTTACAGCTCCACTCATCTGCAAGGTAGGCAACAGTCACCTGAAGGATTTAATCTGGCAAGCATTTCCAGAGGTTGCCTAACACTCACTAATGAGATTGTGCCTCCCACAAACTACTGTATCACCCACCACTTCTTCTGTGCCACATTCAGTGAGGGACCCTGGGACACTGTTAGCACAAACAGCATACCCATCCTCTGATTCAAATATTGTAGGCATGGTAGAAAAGTACAGTGTGATCTCAGTAAGAGTTCTTTCAAAAAATGGGGACAGGTGCCTTCAGGAAAGGGTCCTAGGCCAAATCTGGATTCCATTGGCAGACAGATAATAAAAATAAGCTACTGCAACTTGGGATACTCCTGTGCTCAGGCCTTTACCAAAACTGGCCTTGAACTTTGCAAATGTTAAGTACAACTGATGCTACTGATATACAGGGTAGGGCCATAAAGATCTGAAGCTTGGATTAATGTCTTTTACTGTGAGATCTTGGGGCACTGCTATCCCCTTGCCTGGGGAAGAACTAAGGAAACACAATGTAGTTGTAACATATCATCAGAATGTATATTCAGGAGAGAAAGACAGAGGTAGAGAGAGAGAGGGAGAGACAGAAAGAAATGAAGAAAGAAAAAAAGGTACCTTACCTCACTTTTAAATTGCCTTGCTGTGGCTGTCCATCATAAATTGACAAAATATCAAAATCTTCCTCAAGGGCAAAAGTATGAAATGACAACTGTATCCTGTTACGTTCTCCTGTGATAATGATCCACGTGCAGTTGGCATAATTTGGATAACCGTGAGGAAATCCAGGGCTTTCTATAGTACCATTTGGTCCCTGTACTAAGCCTCCACAGTTCTGACCTGAAAAAGAAGAAAGGAAAAGATATATTTTGGTGTTTCTTCCCTTCCCCACTATATATTCTTACGTGAGCAACTATATGCAAACTTCATTTTATAATATTTTTTTCTAGATTACGAACATCACATAAAATTGCATTTATACCATTCTTCCCTCTGGATTCAAAACCGCCATCGCTGGATTTTCTGAGACACCTACCATCTTTTTATGCAATAAATCATTATTTGAGGTTATGTAGTATTAACAATGTATGACTTATTCATCCAAATGTGAAATTTAAGCATTAGCCTTGATGCCATAAATTCAACAGTCTGACAGTTTTAATGCCAGAGAGTGCTCAGAACTTTTTGGTGAATGCCATTTATAAAGTTTTTAAATAAATACTAAAGTATTAGAGTTTCTGCTGTTCTGAAACATACTTTCAACACAGAGAGCAAAATATAGACACACATTTATTACGCATTCTGATGCAACCAACATTAAGATTTTTACACTTCAAAAACACAGCAAAAATTCTGTGGTATAACATTTTTAGTGCCATGTGTATTGGGATCAGGAAAGTGGGTTTTTTGGGTTTTGGGGGGTTTTTTTAGGACTCTTAAAAAATAACACTAAGGGTTTACTCAGCAGTCATTTGGTTTGCACATCCTACGGTCCTTGTGAGGGTATGGTAGCTCATTAACGAAAAGTCCTCAGCAAGAAATGCTGACTTACAGTGCACACTCTTGCTAATTTCCTACTTGATTTTGTTAATCCCACACACAGCAGTTGTACTGGCTCAGAGCTGGAAGGACATGTTAATGAAATATTTGAACAGAGAAAAGTTTAAGGCCATTCTGTGCACTGTAGTGCTTGGATTATTACATGCATTTTAAGCACTTCAGAACAAGTATAATCCCAGAATTGTATTGCTATACCTAAACCAGAAAAGTATTTCAGGCTGCAATTTTATTTTTAACTTCCCAGCAGTAGGTCTCTGAGACTGAATCTTTTGGAGCAGTTCTGTGAAATGCTTGTGGGAGGTTTCTAAATCTTAATAAAATGGATTTAATAAAAGGAATTTGCTGCTAAAACTAAAGAACTAATAAGTAATCATTTTCTACTAAATTTCAAACGTAACAAAAGCTCTAATGAAGAGATAAAAAGGCTATGGGGATTCAGGAGGACTTTAAAGTAAAAATCTTCTCTAGTATATCTACCAATTGATTCACTTTACTTCAATAAAACATTGGTATTATTAAACATTCCTGAAGAAGGAACCTATTACACCATGAACTTAGCATGAAAGTTTCAGCTACGCACTGTTCCCTGTAACTTGTCAGCATCCTTGTGGATGCTTTACATTGTATTCCTTTTCCTACAACCACAGGGGGAAATGTCATACAAGTGTCACGAGGAATTTAAAAAAATTAATTACTACAGAAATAAAGTTCTGAAAACAGAAAAGGAAAACTATAGTGACAGCCCACCATGCTATTACTCTAACAAGCTACTTCATGACTCCAACATCCAGAAATTGGTTTGTCTAAATCAAGTACCCCCTGCAAGCCGTGCTGCACAACAGATTTCCTACCAGTCTAGTGTGAAAAGGTTGCTTTGAAAGAGGAGAGCTATCAAGCTATCTACCACAGAACCACCTTTTAGGAGCAGAAATTTGTAATTGTGGTGTACAAAGAATGTAATACACCATATGTAATTGCATATGTAAATGCAATATGTTAACTACATTTCTGACTTCCAGGGAGACAAACAAATTACCTCCCCAATCTCTTAGGGAACCCTATAGCTGACTTAAGGTAAAACTGAGTATTGCCGGGGTAGTAAGTGAGCCCTGCCACCACCACAATGGCCATAACTCAGCAGCTTCCTTACAGAAGCACATGCTACCTACTCACAGAAGTTTTTGCAGCTGTCAGTGATTGCTCCCGATTTTATTCCAAAAGGTGTTTTGTACACCTTACTGTAAATTCAAGTTATTGTGCATTATTCTCTTGGAAAATAAACAAACTCTAATAATAAACAAGGCAGCCAACGTTTCCCCCCCATTTAACCTAAGCATTTCTTACCACCCATAATACTTTCTTCCTCCAGTTTGCTTTTGCTCTCCTGTGTATA
>VYZV01037668.1:2378-24033 GCA_013401275.1 Pandion haliaetus | reverse complement strand
TGTATATATGCCTCCAGTTCTGAAACTATTCATAAACATGCTGCCTATTCACTTTGTACCCATGAAACATGAGGCAAAGGAGAACCATAAAGGATTACTGTGAAATGCTATTTAGGTTTGCTCTTAATTTTATATTCATATACATAAATACATACTTATTTACTTAGTGTTGTAAAAAACCCAATAAAAATCCTAGAAGAAATTTAATAAACGGTTAACTCCTAGAAATCTCATTGCTGCACACTGAAAATTGTGACGAGGATCTTGCTTCTGAGCTAAGCAATGCTCAAAGAGACTTTAAGAGCTGTGCAGGCCCAGAAAACTGACATCATCCTTCTAGGTCTGTGCCTGCCCAGTTAAGACATGAAACATGTTAACAGAGCAGTATTTGGAAAAAAGGATCAGCTGCTATCTGTATAATACCTATTTTGTCAATACATGTAAGTCTAAAACCTTCAGAACTGTCAAATGTTACACCTCTGCCAAAGACTAAATTCAGCATCAAATCACTTAAGAGAGATTCAGTAGGAGGATATACTTGAAGAGCTGGAATGAAAAGACTTATGGGTGACAGGTAGCAGCAAATTCGATAGGAGTCGGCAATGCAATATCCCACAAAAAAATGCAGTGTCTGACTGCACAGACACCACAGACCAGTAAGAGGACACTGATGGGATTAATTAAGAATATTTTAGGTTTTATGTGTGCTTTAATAGCAGAAAGTGTCAGCAAAGTAAAGAAACTGAACATACCCACAAGAAAATATTAGAAGAGTATTAATAGCAGCAGTTTAAGTAGTTCTGCTGGGCTGAATGTAAGCACAGATGAGAATGTAGGTTACATATGACTGAATACACCCTAGAAAGATCTACCCATACAATTCCCTTTAGCTCTGCCCCTTGTGTCAAATAAAAAAATAAACGTTGCCATTTTCCACAAGACATGCAGTCATTGATTGAGTACAATATCAGTACACTGAATTATTTTAATATTAAAGGTGTATTAGACTGCCAAAATTTTATTAGTATGACACCACATCGTTGTTTACATGAATATAAACTATGCTGTTAGCATTAATTTTCTGTCATCTGTTGTCTGTAAGAAGGTATTTCAGGACAGCTATTTTAACTTTATGATATAAAAAGTGTAATTTAAGAAAACTGATGCTCTTGGCTTGTAGATGAAAATTATTTACACTGATTTCAGCCTTATTTTATCTTAGAAAGGTTCTTTATATATCCCATACCAGCTCTGTTTGCACCTGCTCAGGCTCAATGTTTCTCAGTTGCAACCCCTAAGTGAGAGCTCACCAAGAAAACTTAAACCACTGCAATTTTGCCTTAAATGCTGAGGTCAGATGTGTGGTAGAATCGCTAAGAATCAGTAGAATTTAAGTACTGCTTTGCCATAAGATTTTGAATAAACCTCACAGAATACAAACTTACAAAATGTTTTCTAAAAATTGGACTTTTATTTTCCTGGGCCTTTATATTTATCATGACTATGTTTATTACCCCATCCCCCATTTACCAGTATCTAATACTTAGAACTAGCAAAGTACAGGTTCATTGATTTTTTTGGTTTCAAGTGTTTCTACAAGAAACAAGCAAAAAGGCAACCACTTCTCCTCGTGGAAGACTAATATATTTATACATATATGAAGAAGCATATGTATACATATACATATTTACATAGAAAGCAATTTTTGCAAGATGTATGTATCTTGAACAAGAAAACTATAAAATGTGCCAAAACTAACTATAGTAAAGTCAGTGATGCTAGCGATATTTTGAACAATCGTAATGAAAATGAAGTCACATTTATTCTTCTTGTAACTCTGAGTAGCATCTTCTACTCTGCAGCTACAGAGGAATGCAGAAACTAGTAGTGAGGCTGAGAAGAGGTGTCTAGCAAGATCTCCCTCATTCTTTAAAGCAGATTCTAATATGAGTTACAGTTTTATTAGTAAGTTTAATAAGTAAATAAGAACAGCTGTGCTCAGCCACATCAAATGCTCATTCAGCGCAATATCTTTTCTCCAACAGCAGGCCCAAGGAGGTACCTAAGAAAACTCCCCTCTTCTTCAAGATCTGCATCTCAGGGATTTATTAAAAGGAACACATTCCAGTAGCCTCATCTTTCTTTTTAACAGCCCTTCATAGATCTTTTTTTCCATGAACTCATCCAGTCAACCTCTGAGTCTATACTAACTTCTAGCTTCTTTAATGTATTGTAGAAGGAATCCTAAAACCTGAAAAACCCTTCTTTGTGTTTGTTCAGCAGCTACCATCTGTTAGGTTCAACTGATGTCCCACTAAGTTTTTGTATGAAAAGCAAACATACAGGTGATTCTTATTGATGCTTTCTATGCCCCTTACCATCTCATTGACCTTTTTCATATCCCAGCTTCTTTTTTTTTTACAAGTTCAAAAGTTCTACTTTATATAGCTGTTCTTTGTATTAAAGCCATGTTATCACCTTACGCTGAACCTTTCGCAGCTTTGTTACACCCTTCATGAGATAGGGATACCAGAACTTCTTGTCATATTGAATATGTATACACATCATTTACACAGTGATATTTTTAATCCCTTTTCTGTTCTACTATTTTGATCTGTTCTTTTGCTAAGGTAAGCGTTAGCTTGACGTTTTTATAGGACTGTGTATTATAACCAAGATTCCTTTCCTCCAGAATTACAGTGATGCTAGAGCCTGCCATTTTACATAGAAAATTAGGATTTATTATAATGTTTTTTTCCCCTGTAGATTTCCCACAGTTTATAACTATGTGCGTCACAACACATAAGGCCTTTTTTGTAATTCTTCACAACTGGTCCTCATCTTCATTAACTCACAACTTCCTATCATCACAGTCACTTCATTGCTTATCCCCTTTTGCAGATCGTTCATGAGTGTGCTGAACAACACAGATGCGAGCACAGATCTCTCTGGGATGCCATGGTGATTCCCTCCATTGTAAAACCTGGCCATTTTCTCCTACCCTGAGGCACAAGTTTCAGACCAAACTTTCAGCAATGTACAGAATTCCTTATGCCCTACCTGATTTGTTTCCTTTAGAGTCTTTACCGGGGAGCCTTTCTCAATGTCTTTTGGAATTCTGATCACCTTTCTGCACATTCAAGCTGACTCATTCAGGGAACTCCAGTAGGTTTGAAAATATAATTTTAAAAGAAAGCTTTGATTCTTCTTCAATATATCATATTTGACCATGCATCAATCTATTATTTTCTTTAATACAGTTTCCTAACACAAGTTGCCGGTGTTCCAGCTTTTAGTTCCTTAACTCCCCTCAGTCCCTTTTAAATATGGGCATCTCAGGTGAATTGCAGCTGGAGATTATATTAGCAGTGCAGCGATTTTTTTCCTTCATTGTCTTTTAAACTCTGAATAACACATGGTGCTTGTGACATTACTGTTTGCATTGTCTGCTTGTTCTGTCTGCTTGTTCCATAACCTGTTCTACCAATTTTTCAACTTTAAACAGATGCATTGAGGAATTTTCCACAGAGAACAGTTCAAGCATGGCAATTACAAAACATATGTATTTTTTGCTGTCTTCATTAGTCTTCCCTTTATATTCTGTATATTTACTGGCCCAGCAAGGCTCTCTTGCAGGCTACTTGCTCCAGCTGTGTTCAAAAGATGAATAATTTTTATTTTTACAATGTTGGCCTGCAATGCTCTTGGACACTGAAGTTTTATTTCCAGGAAAGCCTTCAGAGAGGGCCCAGCAGCCCCTGAATCTTACTGGGATCTCAGTGATACATGTGCCTTCATCTACCTTGCCTTGGGATGAGCTCCCTCTGGCAGTCTGCACAATACAGCATTAATCACTTTCTCTGCATATACAGCAGGATGAATCCCTGACTCCATCATCTCTCTTTTGCCCCTATTTGTAAGGCCTCAACTATAAGAGTCGATGGTTAGAGCCATCACAGATTTTAAATTCTCTTTCTTGCACAGAAAATCGAACGCACGTCTCTCATCCCCGGAGTACCTCATGTTTGCAATTATGACTCCTCTAACTCACATACGTGCACATTTGCAGGAACTTCGGTACTGCAGTAAGTATTAGCCACAACTTAAATGACTTTGAGCAGCAAAGCTCATGACAGCAACAGTTTTGCAAATATGACTTTTAACAAGAAAGGTAAAAAACAAATGTTCCTGATTGTGCAAAGATCTGTTATGCATATGTAGAACAAAAAAGATTTCCTCTTGAACTACAACAGGTAACTACAGATTTAAATTGTTGCCGCCATCAATTGAGGCGGTGAAGCAGTAGATAGCTGTAAGACATAAACAGGTGGTTGCACACCTTTTTGCAAGCACCCCTTTTTCTTTTCTTTTGTGTTTTCCTCTGCTACCTTTGTATCTTCTCCTTCACTTATGTCTACTATAAGCTCCCAGCACTTCCTGCCTCCGCCAAGGCCTGCAGGCTCACGCCAGCCCCTGCTCCTTACTGGTCATGCTCTGCACTGGCCCTTTATTGCTTCTTCCTTATTAATATATAGTGAAGCCATCTTCTGACAATGTAACTGCACAATAAAATTGTTATTTCCTAAATTAACTTCAATCAAGAACAGAAATGTGAAATGGCCAGAGAGGCAAAGGCACTACTTTCTGAGAACTGTTTTAAACAGCATTTGGCTACTTCAAGTGTCCTTTTAAAATCAATTATTATGTAAACCTCACAGTACCATTAAAAGGCACTTTCCAAGGAATCAATCAAATCAAAAAGTACCAAGTTCCTTTTAATCTGGGTATCACTGAAGATTTATTCACAACTGCAAGACACCATCTTTGCTGGCGAAACTGAAGCACGCCCCGGACAGCAGTGACAGCACAAAGATCTCATGAAGCAGCAGCCTGCACCACACCAGCATCTGCTTGCTGTCTCCGCCATCACCTTACAATGTCAGGGAGAACTGGTGCCGCAAAACTTCAATACTAAAGCTATTTAAACATATTCAAGACAGTCCCAGCCCAACATGAAATGAGAACATTGTAAATTTACACATGATGGTATGTTTTTGCAAGACCTGGGCAAAAACAGTTCAAGATAATTAGTGAGAAATTGTTTAAAACTTATTTGATCTGAAAAAATTAATAACAAATTGTGACGTTATATGATAAAAATCTCATCTGTGCACCCACAAAGGAGCACAGAGACTCAACGGGAGATGGTGAAGCCCAAGCAGCACCCTACCCCAGCTCCTCCCATGGCCATCCCAGGAGCCATCAGCCCATTGCAGGCCCATCTCAATATGCACAGAGGAGCAGAGGGGGCTCCAGGGCAGGTGGCAATCCAAAGTAAGGATTCAGAGTAAGGGACACCCTTCTCTGCAGACTCCCAGGGCTGTCCCAGAAAAGCCTCAGCCCCAGTGTCCAGATATGACGCCCGCCACAATGGGCCAAGAGGAGCAGCTCCAGATCCACTTCTGGACTGGTGGGGTTGCTGCCTGGGGTGTAGGACATGTTATGGGATGCCAGGGAAGAGCATTTTGGGATTGCACAAGACTTGCACAAGACTTATTGTAGGATGATTAGGGAAGAAACCAGAGGTGGGGATGGGGATAGATTTAGATGATCTGGGGAGGAACAACTGTGGGAAAATAGGGGTGTGAGGGGACGAACAGAGCTGGTCATGTGTAAATAGTGGCCTGTCTGACCATGCCCCCACAGGGCCCATAGGGGCCCGCAGGTGGGTCATGCCAGTCTGGGGCGAGTGTGGGTCAGGGTGTCAGCAGCTGGGCTGGACCGTGGGCCAGAGGGTGCGTGTGCCTGGGGCCAGTGACCGGGGAGACCCCACTGAGGGACAACAAGTGCCAGACCCAGGTGGGACCAGGGACAGGGTTTGCAGTGCAGCACCGGGAGCCAGCATGGGTGTGTGAGTGTTGGCGAATGTCTGGACAGATGACCTGGCAAGCAGGTGACATGGACAGGGAGCTGGCGGGGGGGGCGGTTCTCCAAGGGTGAGACTATGGGGGGTATCTGCTGGGGACCACAGGAGTTGTGGTCAGCTCTGTGTATGAGTGGGTGGACCTCCAACCTGATCAGCCATAGAGGGGAAACAGGATGAGGCTGCTGGTACTGCCTGAGTTCATGCAAGTGCCGAGTATGTCTGCCTCTGCTAATATGTGTGGCCACCCATATGTATACATATGTATGCAGTGTATATATGTGCTCTGTGTGTGTGCACCTACTGGGAAAAGCTGCTCAGCCTTGCCACTGCCTGCATCAGGGGCACAGAGATGGGGCAGCCTCACCTCTGTCAGCTGCCACATTCAACCCTTTCTAACACAATCAATTGCCTCTGAATTGTTAAATATTCTGTAACTTGGCAGCTAAAGCTCAAAATAGAGAAAAAAATGGCAGCTAAACTGCAAAATTTAGATTGATTTCCTTTAAACACAGATCCATTCAAACCCTGAAATTTTTGTCTGTGACCAGTCTAGGACCTTCACTAGGTCCACCTCACATGAGATGAATGGTTGGTAAATGCTAGAATGCAGGTATTAACCTTAAATTCTGATGCAGACATTCACAAAGTGACTGCAACTTCATCAGTCTATAAAACATTTTAAATTCAGACCTTACTTCTAGCCACAGGATATATATTCATTGATTGTGTTGATGAAACAGAAAAGCTAGTGTTTTTAAAGTCTCAGATTAGCACTCTCAGAGTCAGGCAATAGCTTTGTGCACAATTTCCTATGTATATTTAAGCCTTTATGCAGCACCCAACTGAAATTAAATTGTCCTGAAGGTTAAAGATTAATATTACTATTCAGCAAGAAGTTCTGAAGCAAATCCTGCCATAATGGTAGCTTTGCTGCATACCAGAGCAAAACATCTTAATTGCTGGTATGTGGAAGTTTTTTCTTTATTTTAATGAAGTTCTCAATGCTGAAATGCATATTATACATCAGCACAATTATGTTGCCATTACAAATTGGGGAAAAGATATTTCATGCTCACTTTTCAATACTGGAATGTCCAAAAAGACCAATAAATCAGTATTCACACAAGTTAATGGGGAAATAAAATGCAGCAAAATATGTTTCTCTGCAGGAAAACATTTTTTTTTTAAAGGACTTTTAATGCTTTTTTAAAAATCCAGTCCACAACACCATCAATACAGTGCCACTGGCTAGTAGAGACAAAAAGAAAAAAAAAAAACCATAATCACTCTCTCAAGGCTGTGGTTTGACAGTCCTTCCTTCTGAAAAAGCAGTAAGTTCTTAGTTAAAAGCAACTAGATTATACAAAGTTGTTTTATCCCTTTTCCTTCAAAAATAATTATTTTAGCCCAGTAAAGCAAAGTTCTCTGAATTCTCTCTCATTTATGGTAATTGTTTTTAAGATTCATCAAAATGAAGGAAGAAAATGCATTACAAAGAGAGGAAAAAAATGCAAGTTCTATACCAGATTTGAAATACGTAAGAGGTGGAGTTGAAGAAAGTTTTTTCACAGAGAGTAAGATCCTATATCCTATATTGTGAAATGCTGAGCTAAAGACAGACTTAATGCCCTTAAAACAAGACAATTCTTCATAGATGCAAACTCATTCTGCAGATGGAGAACACTGAGGACAGGGTGGATTTTGTTTACTTTTGTAAAATAAATTGAGGTTTTAGGTGAACATCACTATTACTGTTACAGTTGCTTAGCAACAGCTGGTATAATGAGACAGTATGGTATAGCTCAGGTATATAAAAGGAAAAGTGCTGATTTCATTGCTTGTTAAATACTGAGACAATGATCCAGCTCTTCTGAGCTTCACTGGAATAGGAGCAACTCAACTGTAGGCAAGCTACTCTGAGAAGAGGACTTCTTTATGTCCCTTTCGCCAGACTCCTGCAACATCTCATCAGTTCAGTATTGTCACTGTGGCTTTCATTTTTCATTGATGCCGCTCTCCCAGACCACTCCACTGCACTGACAGCCTTGCTCACATATCAGGATCTTACAGCCCTTTTTTTTATTACCATCTTTGTCACTGGATGCCTACATCATGAGGCTGAGAAGTGTAACGCAGTTCAAGAAGTTTGGTTTTATACTATTACTAAAAGAACATATTGTCAAAAAGCCCAGGTCTCAAAACTGGGAAATGTCCATTTGTCTCATTGTAACTGCTCCATGAGCATTGTCTACATTAACTACCTGTTCTCCCCTGACACTACTTTGTGCATCAGTTCTGTTATCAAGCAGGCTTTCCAGCATTTTTTGTCTGTGTGTGACCACAGAATCAGTCCAGAAAAGGCTTCAAATTTGTTCATCTCTGCTACTTTAATTCATGCTTTCTTTGCATTTAAACCAGAACATTTTGGTTCAGTGTGCTTTAATTACCAGTGCACAGTCAGCTGACGTCAACTGAGGACAAATAGTATCTTCCAAATTAGATTGCTAAGTCATAACTTGAGGAAAGAGAATGAGTGGCAATAAATTCTTCAATAGTCATTAGAGAAGTTTCATTTTCAAAGACAGAGAGTTATTTTTAGAATTTAATTTAGAAAGATCAGATAACATTACATTAGATTTTTGTATTAAAACAATCACCTTTGTTAATAGAAATGCATTTTGCAGGAAGAATTTTAGCTTCCGCATTAAAAAAAGATGGTATTTTCTGGATCTACTGAAAAAAATCATGAAATATTCCTCTTGACAGGTATATTATTTCCATACACATAATTGTGCTTCTTATTTGGATTTGTGTTTTATATAAATCAGAATATGGGCACTACTGTCCTATGCAATGCACATATAAGAAAGAAGAATTCTCCTATGAAAAATTAACAACGTAACATAGCAAATAATATTGCAGCATTAGCAAAGTTAAATATAATCAAAATATAGGTAGCATGACAACACGTGCATGTGTAAAATAAAAATTTCATTGCACTTTTGATGTTCATAAATTTACACACACAAAACATACACAATCTATGACATTCATTAACACTACCAGGGTGGGAATGATGCAACAGACACATATTCCCTGGAGAGTATAAATTCCAAGTACAGCTGCGTGACACATTCATGACTGGAACGGAAATGATGTGTTCTAATAGTCTTAACCACAGGAAATTTAGTACCTTATGTTTTGTATCTTACTGATATGTTTGCACAGTATTAATTACTGATTTTAATGGGGTAATGGGATGGAATGGAGGGTGATGCAGCTCCTATGCCTGAGTCATAATGTCAGTATCTGACATTTATGCACAGCAATATTCAGAATGGAGTAGCTAACCACCATCTTGCAGCATCAATTACAAACACTATTGTGTGAGTAGCTATAGGTGTGATTCAGCACCGTTCTGAATCCTTTGGCCTTATCTGCAACAATTCAAATGGGTGCCAAAATTATGTCAGTCTGATTTGGTGCTCCCAGTTCATACTGGAGTAAATGACTAATGAATAAGATACTTTTTCTGTATCTACATAAGATCAACTTTGATTTCTCCTATACTAAATACAATGTTTCAGTTTTATGTTTTCCATTGTTTACATCTCAAGCAATTATTTAGATTTGTAAATAATGGCAAGTAAGGTTGTGAACTGTGGCAAAAATGCAATTAACATTTGCTTTAAGGTACAGCTGATTACACTATTATAAACAGTGTATATGCTATACCTATTTACTAATTAAATACATTCAGCCCATGCACATGATCCAGACAGGTTACAGAAATAAAAGTTTACACAATGATTTGAATTCAAATAAATAAATAAATTTGGATGATAGTACAAATTGGAACTGTAAAACATGCAAGAGCATATTTATAATATTAAATGCTTAAAGAAATTATTTCTCCTAACAATGCAACACTTCATGAGATACTGTACTTCTCAGAGCTGGTTTGCCTATACTACGTAATTGTTTCTTATAGAATTATGGTGTATGCTGTTTTGAAATACCAAGCTGCAAAATCACCCAAATATTAAACTATTTATGTGAACTGAAGCACATGAAATGGCAGAAACTGAACTTATGCTCCTTCAGGCCTTTTCATCCAGCCTCTGCCCTCACATACTGCCTGTATATCACAACACACAAGTACTATCTCAGGGCCTAGTTCTGAACTGGATTGTTCAAAGGTATTTTTAATCCTCGATTAAGGCATATTTGAAATAGGTAGAAGAGACCTACCCTTTGCAGGAATATTACAAGCAATTCCCTGTTATATTCATTTTATATGAAATACTGTACAAAAGAAAAAAGCTGTCTGCATCACTGACTCATTCTCAGGAGCCCATATGACTGAGAGGAAACACAGAGTCAGAAGCAGCACAGCGAGTAGACACTATTCATGCAGGCACTGCTAAAGCTGGTTGTGCCACAGTGGGTGAAATGTAGGCTGATCTGTCATGTCAGTGCCAGGTCTGTGGTGCAGAAGTGCCCTCAGACCTGTGAGCTATTCTGATGTTCATAGTCACTGCTTCCACAAAACAACATGGAGACGGGTTTCTCTAGGACATTTTCAATTCACCGCTCATGGGAGATATCCTTATGGCTCTTCCTCCATATGTATCCTAACGCCAATAATTTTCTGGGCAAGGTACAAATACAACATTGCTTGTTCTTTCTCTAGGCCTAAAATAAAAGCTTTGATACTTGTGATAATCATGGGACCTAACTTTAAATTAAAATAGCTGAGGTATGAGGGTGATGGGTGGTGGAAGAGGTTGATCCTGAGATCCTAACCTTTCTAAACAAGAACACAATGTGTCTGACTATTGCAGTGTCCAGGAGTGTGATCATACTCCCATTGAAGTCAATGACTGGGATTCTATAGACTTCAGTGAGAGAATGATCAACTTTGTACATACAGCCTCAGATTCATTACCTATCTGGCTTGCTTCCAGCAGGAGACAAAATCTGAGAGGGAAACAACTGGCATGGCTCAATAGAAGTGGACATGCCTTTGGGAGACTGCGCATGGCCATCAATAAGAGCAGGATAAGACTGTAAAATGTTAGCTTTCACTCATGTTACATCAGACTGCATTATGTCATGCTGTCTTACATCTTACATCTCATCTGACAGGCACGTTTCTGTTAGAAAATGTAAAAAGACAGAGAAAACAGCAATGATTTGAAAACCACGTGTTTATTTTAGTTGAGGTGACTAGGCAATTAGCAGTTATGATAAAACAAGCTTTACTTTAAAATGATTCTTGTCCCTAAGAGTAAAAAACCTTGCTAACGCCATGCTTTTTACACAACCAAATATAAATTATTAATTTAGTCCACATTGTACTAGTTATTAAGACTACAGCTGCACGATTTACTACTGAAATTCTGAGAGCGCTCACCTCTATCATGCCCTTAGCACACCTGACTCCCAGTTTACCCTGCTATCTACAACTTGCCTTATTCAGGGAGGAACGCGATCATATGTATATGGAAAATATTGAACATATGGCTCTTGTGGCAGAAACTGTAAACTTAAATTTTCCACAGTGGCTTGCTGGACAGACAGCCAAATGCTGTTTCATGCTTCAGCTATAACATGGTAACTATAGTATCTTCTTTGTGTCATTGTAACCTATACTTGAAGAAGCTGTATAATTCACAGTATGGTTGTCAGCTGGAGTCATCCAGTCCATACAAACAATGTTTTTACAATGTCACAGGAAAATCTGAAGCATTAGTGTACTTTGAGAACAAACACGATGTTCACTGCATTCTATAGTTTATAATTACAATCTGGTGATGAATGACCATATTTATTATAAATAAAATCATTAAAAATTTAAGGAAATATTGTTTGTGATTCTTGCCATTTGACATAACAGGTATTTTTCCATGTTTGCATTTATAAAGTGTTGATTCTGTAGGCTATTAAAACAACTAGAGCCAGGAAAGAGAACATCAAAGGTCACATATAAAAGTATAACCACATCACAAGCACAGCACTTGGGGAACACGAGACACTCTCACATGCATTTCCCAAATCTCCTCTTGGTGCCATTTCTAAAGGGAAATGTCATCAACAAAAGAGGTTTATTATTAAATACCTTTGATTTATCTCAGCATTGCCCTCTTCAAGCCAACTGTCTTTGTGTCACACTTTGCAGATTCTCAGTTGATGTAAGTCGACGTGTCTTCGCTAGCTACATCACATCAGATCAACTATAACACTAGCTGAATTCCAACACATATGCTGATTCTACCATCCACCTTTCTTCCTTCCCTTCTACCTTTCTTCCCTCCTTTCTTCTTTTCTTCAGTTTTCAAATACTTATTTTGTAAAGGCATTTTATTATTTACTCTTGAATCTGATCTTCTTAATGATACTCTATTAATTACTTTGATACTTCTGTGCTGCTAAGCCAAAACACTATATGTAATTAGTAATCAAAGAAAGTGCAAGGAAAAGGTCTGACTGTTTACTGTATTTGTTAAACCTTTTTCCAGATTCTTTGGCTGTTTAACTGCATGATGGATACAACAGATACTGAATTTCAGCTGTCATTTCACTTGCTTTGTGTTACAGAGAGGCTATGTGAAGAGCTACAGAAAGACTGATACTGAGAAATTCAATATTGACACAGGTACAGTAACACTGTGCCCAAGAAAAGCCCAATTTTGCACACATAGCAATGGGTTCTGAGCCATCTGTTAGAACTGAGAACTATTGTGGAGTAGCTGGAGTGTTGAAGTCATGTGTTCATAAAACCGTAAGAGTCAAAAAAGTGAACAGCATGTTTAAAATTATTAGAGGAAACAAACAGGAAGTGTCATTAAGACCTACATATGCTCACTGTCTAATCTGAGTTCTGCATGCAAGTTCAAACACTCATCTTATCAGAAAAGGTGTAGATAAGAACTATAAGGATGACTGAAGGTATGAAATAGCTTCTCTACAGGGAGACTAAATAGACTCAAATTTTCTAGCCTGCAAAAGAGACTGGCTGAGGGGGAAAGTAGGAGAGGTCCACAGCATCACAAGCGTAAGAAAAAGTGTTCTGTTTTGTTTTTCTTCCCTCTGTTTTCATTACTCAAAACTCTCCTTCTGCTGCTAAGTTCAAAACAAAAGGAGATCTATTTTTACCTAATGCATAACTAAACAGTGGAACTCATTTCAACAAGAAAGCAATTAGACCCTAGCAAAAGAGCAAGTAGGAAAAAAAATTATCCATCACGGCATTTTAAAAAGAAAGATAAAGCTCTGGCTTAGTAAGTCTCAGGTGCACATAACTAGAAGAAAGAAGGTAACTCTTGGAAAGTATGCTTACACTCTTCTTACAGTTTTTCTAGGCATCTACTATTAGCCAGTGACATCGGTAAGATGTAAGACTTGACGGACTTTGGTCAGACCCTACTCTCCTGGAGATATCACTGAAGAGGGAATACCCCATAGCACTATTAAAGCATCTAAGGTTATCCAAGTCATATTTGGAATAACATCAAGTGAATAGGTTTTATGCTTTAACACTTTTGTTCTCTTCTTCATTGAAAGACACTAACAAGTTGCACATTATTAAGGAGATATTAACCATTCCTTTGGATATTATTGCCTTCACAGAAAATGTTTACAGAGCTAACATACTTTGGTTTCCTTTTCTTTGTGAGACATTTCTTTGCCTTTTTTTTGAAAAGTCAAAGAAAAAGTATTATCAATAGCCAAGCTGATCAACAGTGATAGTAGCTGATCAATGTTAATAGTGATAGTAGTTACTACTGAATGTCTTGAGCTGCACATTTATAATAAAGAGGATTTTCAAACTTTCAAACTGAAGCATTTATACTATGTGAGTTTTGACAGAGCTAGTATTTCCATAAAATATTTTTATAATTGTTTGTCCCAACAGGAAGCAAGTGAAAGGATTACAAGCACATGAATTAGATCGCCACCATGAGACTATACTAAGCAGTAATTTATTGTGAATAAACCCTTTCTGTTCAGTAAGAAACAATAGTTTCTAAGAATATAACAGTCTGGTCCTTAATTTTCACAAACCCTGTGCACTAAACAGCGCTATTAGTTTGCAAATTTTCACAAACCCTGTGCACTAAACAGCACTATTAGTTTGCAACAGCATGCCTGATTTGTGCTGACTCTTCCAAATATGCCATTTTGATACACTTACAGACACTATGAATTGTAGAGTGACCTTGGAAACTTCATCTTGGATTTTGGCATTCACATGAGAATGATGTAAATGAAGACTCCCTTACTGGACTAGCTAGAGTAGTGGTAAGTTACAGAAGTCCACAGAAAACATTTAGTAAAACACCACAGTAATTTTTCTGAAAGTCTGTCCCCACAAAGACAAAATGCTGTATGAATAATAGGGAGAGAACACACATTTTTCTCACAAAGGAATGAAGTTTAGTATTACAGGTCAGCTCTTCAATTAGTCAATTAAGACACAGCAAGTTATGAAGTATTTGGATAATAGCCAACCGCACAGTGGGAGAAGGTGTCTGAAACCTTGAAATACTGAGTTTGCATGGTGGGAAGATACTCCTTGAAGCAAAACTTACAGGAGACCGCTGTTTTCACATACAACCTTCTCTAACATATTTACCTTTCAAAAAGGGTAGTGACTGAAACAATTGACAAAGTCCTTGAACAAAACTGGGTTTGATTCATAACACACAGGTATTTCCTTAAGCTGTACAGAAGATGTGTGGTCAGAACTGTGAAACCAATGTATGCCCAAAGTAAAGACAGGAGCTTGCCTCTTACAAAGATATAAATATCTGCACAGAACAGTGAATGAGTAGATGGGCACCTCCAGCAGATGTTTCACTTCCCGATAGTAAGAGTTTCCACAGTATCTCTGCAATTAAGAAATCTGGCTGAATCAGTATTTCTAAAATAAGCAGTCAGGTGATGGCGATATATTCCTGCAGATTTAGCTTATATGACAGAGCTGATAATTTGTGTGTCATTTGTAACAAAACTCTTTAGATTTCAGACTGCAAACAAAGAAAACTTTAATAAATGTAGTATTTTGAGTTTTTTCAGTTTGATTATTTTTTAATATTTCAGGTGAGAAGGTCCTGACTTCCTCTGTGGGATAACAGTCCGATGTTCTTACTAACCTGTCTGGTAAATTTTTCTACTCGCATAGAGATATTTTTTTGATCCTCTATGTTTAGCAATAAAACCAGTTGCCAATAAAATAATTTCCAATCAAATTCCATCCATACAAATATTTTTATTTGAGTTCAGCAGTATTCATCAAGGATATCTGCAGCGATAACATTTTTTATTGCACTTGTTGCTGTTACTCATGACTTTGTTGAGTATTACCATTTCTTACAAGAGTGGTATGACATGTTTTAAGGCTGTTTTCTTCCAATTCCTAGACCAATCTTATAATTTTCTACTTCACTTGAGTATGCAAATATAATATATACTTATCTAGTTCCACTTCAGAAAAAAATTCAGAACTAGAGGAAAAGATTATCTTTTCTGTGTTAAAATGTGTTTGGAGTCATTGTATGTCTCTGCTATCTGTACAAAAATATAGCTAAACCAGAGTCTGTTATGACACAGTAGTTTGTGTTTGAATTCTAGTTTTAGAACAGACAATATCTCCACTGATTCCTTCCTCAGTGAGCACGGTCAAGCTTCATGCAGCTTCTGGGACTGAACAGCGAGTATACCCTCATCCTCACACATTAACAGTACATATTCCAGCCCAGCCATATGAAAGGTCAGTGACTTCTCTGTGCTGGCTGCTTCCAGTTGCTTTGGACTGGAGTGGAGTACGGTATCATAAATTGAAAGAGAGTTTTTGCTTCTCCAAGAATCCCCATAGCATGTATATGTACTATACACACACACACACACACAAACTGGGGAAAACAAAGAAACACTGAACTTTCACAGGTGGGAGGACTCTCACCAGGAGGGAGAAGAACTACAACCACAGAGACAAAGGCTGGGGCAAAGAAAGGCAAAAGATTTGTTACGGCTTTTTGGGTTTTGTTTTTAAAAATCTGAGAAAACTCATAAATATACGACTTAAACCCATTAAAAATTCAAAATGTGAAAGAATACACAAATTTAGATGATGCTTCTTGTTATGCACACTGACATAGCCTTCAGTTATGTGACCACATATTCATATTTTTAAATTCTGTCCTTCACATCCAGTCTCCTTCCATTACTTAACCACTCCTCTTCCTTCACAACCATTCTCCAGTTCAATGTCCTTATGGTTCTCTCCTCAAAAGCATGTTTCTTCTTCTTCACATAAATGAGCAACTTAAAAGAGTAGCAGATGATTGAAAACAAATTCTAGAATATTTAGTTAGGTCATTGCAATTTTGCTGCTTCTGTTACTCCGAATTCTAATCCTTACTATGATAGAAAATTCAGACAAGTAGACTTATTACACATTCGGGCTCCTCTAAAGACGAATTGAAATTTCCACACAAATAGAAATCTCTCTGGAATTTAGCACTCAGTAAATACTGTGGAGGAGGATGCAACAATTTCTGCTCCTCTTTAGACTTCAGGCAACTGCCTCAAAAAGCGTATGAGGTTTAGCTAATCAAAGTTGCCTAACCAAGCAGCCCTCATACTTTTTCAAAATATTGTACTAGAGGGAAACAACCATGGGACAATTACTCCAGTCACAATTAAGCATCAGTTTAAGTTCATAGAATGGTTTGGGTTGGAAGGGACCTTTAAAGGTCATCTAGTTCCAACCCCCCTGCCATGGGCAGGGACACCTTCCACTAGATCAGGTTGCTCACAGCCCCATCCAGCCTGGCTTTGAACACTTCCAGGGATGGGGCATACCTAACTTCGCTGGGCAACATGTTCCATTGTCTCACCACCATCATCATATAAAATTTCTTCTTTATGTCCAATCTAAACCTACCTTCTGTCAGTTTAAACCCATTACCCCTTGTCCTGTCACTACAGGCCCTGGTGAAGTCTTTTGCTTTCTTATAAGCCCTCTTTAAGAGGGCTTAAGGCTTTAGCGGGGTTTAAGGCTGCAGTAAGGGCTCCCCAGGGCCTTCTCTTCTCCAGGCTGAACAACCCCAACTCCCTCAGCCTCTTTTCATAGGAGAGGTGCTCCAGCCCTCTGATCATTTTTGTGGCCCTCGTCTGGACCCGCTCTAACAGGTCCATGTCTTGTGCTGGGTCCCCCAGAGCTGGATGCAATACTCCAGGTGGAGTCTCATGAGGGCAGAGCAGAGGGGGAGAATCACCTCCCTCAACCTGCTGGCCATGCTTCTTTTTAGGTAGCCCAGGATATGACTGGCTTTCTGTGTTGCAAGTGCACATTGCTGGTTCACGTCCAATTTTTCATTCACCAGTACCCCCAAGTCCTTCTCTGCAGGGTTGCTCTTTCATCGCCCAGTTGGCAGATCTGGATTTGAGTCTACTTCCTGAATAATTTCTGAGTTTTAGCTAATGACTATCCAACACAGAATGCAGAAGATCTGAGATGCAGGACTAAAATGTAGGCCTTTGCCCCACTAGCAGGGTTTCAGCTGAAGCAAGCTGGAAACAAATCAGCAGCTACAAAAATGTAAAAACCTCAGAACACCTCCATTGCTATTATAAGACAAAGTGCCTGTAATTCTGTGGGAGAACAGTGTGGTACACAACTATCTAACATTACCAGTATTAAAGGTTTTCATAGAGCTATTCTTCATGTCTGTAATGTATATTCAGCCCAACATGAATTAATTCTCAATATGAAGTATACTTGTCCTTCACAAATATGCTTACGTGTTTAATGATGTCTTTTAAAAGACAGTTTCAGTATTTAACCTCCCTTTTTCCATAGCCGCCTAGACAAAAAGCTTTAGAAACAAATCCCAAATACATATTACTAGTTAGCAAATTTTATTCTCTACTTTTTTCTTTTTTGTACTTATCATCCATACTTTAGAGACTAAAATATGTCAATTTTCCTTTTGATTTGTTTTGGGTTTGTTTTCTAAAGAAAACAGATTATGTGCAAGCATTCAACACTGGAAAATATAAAAAGTCACATTTCAAACTTAACATCCCTGTTTTATTTCACAAAATCCAAACTCTCCCATGAGTAATGTTTTCTCTTTGTCATGTATCATTTAATCTGCAAACACCATTTCTTCATCATCTGCAACATAAAGACATTGCTTCAAAATTACTTCAATCTGCTCCAAGCTGAAAATTCTACAGCTACCAGACCAACTGACCACATTTTACAACACTTCCTTTAAGCCTTCCTCAATATACAGACCTGTTCTACGTATTTTCTTTTTCCCATTATGGCTCTGTAGAACATTCTTCAAACTTCACTGAAAGAGCTGTGGTCATCTATATATATACATCACTCTTCGACACAGACTTGAATCTTCCTCTGAACTCATTAGCACAGTTTTCAAGAAGTCTTAATGATGTCAGATTATGCTTATATGTAAAACCACTGCGGATGGGATTACTCTCACTTAACTTTAACCACCCAAGGTTAGTCACGTAATCTAAGCTAGTCATCAAGGCTCCCATTTTAGAGATAGACGAGTATTTTAGTGATGTGATTCATTCCATTTTACCTTAGATATAAAATTTATGAAGATATGAATCACCTCTAAATGTCATTCTCCACTCTCTATTTAGCAAACTGAGATTGGACTAGATATCTAACTCTTACACGGCTACCTGACGAGATGCTAAACACCACTTCAACTTTCCAACTCAGAAACACATTTAACCATGCATCGAACTTAGAAAATACCAGTCACTCCATTGCCCTCTCTGGGAAAGCTCATATGCTTTATTTGGGCATGGGATCGATCCATTACTGTTGAAAAATATTTCAGCACTTCTCTGGACTCTGTGAAATTGATACAATAAATTAACTTGTTCTAATATACAAACCCTGGTGACAATTTTCTATAATTCATTTTCTTACCAGAAATGTTAAACATTCTAGCAAAAGATATTAACACCAAAAGATTAGGTGTTATTTTCCTAAATTATGGAGACAAAAATGATTGCTAAGTACATTAAAATTGAAAGGGAAATCCTTACAAATCTTTATTTGCTGGGAAACCAGTAGTAATAGGATTTAATTTAAAGCAAAATAAATATTTTAATTCTAAGTTTAGAATTTTAAATTGCCTTCAAATAAGTAAATACACAAAACATCTATGAGAACTCCCTCTAGAAAAATGTACATGTAAATAAATATTCTTTAATGTTGAGAAAGAAGATTATTTGCTCTTATATAGCCTGATGGAGAGCCTAATGAACTAAGCATGGAGTTCTCCCTTGATAGGAGAAGTTGAAAGTCTGTATTAATTGTATTTTAAAATACTATTTTTTCTAGTCTATATTCTTTAAAAGAAGCAGCAGCTTTATCTTGGCTTCAGCTATGTGAAGGCATACCACAGCTGCAGTCATTATTCTGAGCAATCTAACTTTTTAATATTTTAAGTAGAAGCAATAGTAGGCTTGCTAAAAATATATGTATTANGCATTTATAAAATGGTTTTCACATGTAAAAGAGTTCTATAGACCTTTCATGAGGGAAATTATTCCCACTCTGCTCTTTTTATTTGTAGGAATATTTTCTAGTTGACTGCAAAAAGAAATTTTTTATTAAATTTTATTGCCAGTAATATATACTACAGTTAGGCATTAAGATCACTTCTATTCTGGCAAAGCGTATTTATTTTGACAGTATGAGAAGTGTATCAATTTCTACAGCTGAGAAAACAGAATCAGCAAAACCAAAACCTCTGAAAGTCCAGGAAAAAACAGAACAGAAACAACTTGGCCATTTCTTCTGTCCATATTAATGAAACTAAATAAAACTAAACAGGGACACAAGGACAAGGAAGTGATTAATCACCGTGCATCCTCTAGGGTTGCAAAAATTACAAATCAGTCTTTATTTTAACAAAAGGAAAGAATTTCGAGTTGTAAGAGGATATAAAAGGCAATTCTTATGTTCATTTTGATTTTACAAGTTCATTCTATTGTTCCGTATATCAGCCACTTTTTTCTATAAAGAGATGCTGATCAAATTGCTTAAGTAACAGTTTTTTCCTCAACTGTACCTCACTATTCTTGGTTTGAAAATTATTCCATGCCTCAGAAAAGCTGCATAAATATGTTATTTACAAAAATAGTAATGTGAAAATCCCTTATGAATACCCAAGTCTTTAAAGCATTGAGGATTACAGGAATGATACTGAGTCCTGCTATCCCATTAATGATAAAAGGGTGCAAGCATGCTGTACTTCTTCCAGATTTAAGAGCTTTCCAAGTTTTTTTCCCCCTTCTCCAAACTCCATAAATATAGGAAACACCATCTGAGCATTGTAACATACAGTAAAAAACAGAAGGTAAAGGAATATACTACATACCACTCTTTTCACAGTAGATACAAGCTGTGGCTTTGAAGACTACATGGTATTCCACATAACAGCAGTGTCCATGTAATGAATATTGTGGTGTCTCAGCCCAAATGTTAACCCTAAAATTATCACGCATATAACTTTTTTGATATCTGAAGCAGCAGTGCTAGTTATTCATCTATGCAGGAAAGGGGATTTGTCTCTAATTGTCTCCTTGCCAGTAGAACGTCATAGTTCGTTCCCTTCCCCTTCCCCTTCTGATAACGAAATGCTGAAGATTATCAATATCAAGTACAAACCTAAGAGAGTGATACACCCAGGCACAGGGTTACTCATGCTCCAGAAGACAGGAATTCACGTTTAATTTCATAGATTTATACAGGATCATTTGAGTAGCACCATGTATTCCACTCTCCAAGCAGCTTGCACAGTTGGCCACACAGAACAACAGTTCCCTTTCACTGCCGAGGAGGTAGAGGTTGTCCAGGTGCTTTCTACTTGCAACAGGACCCTTCACAGAAAGGACTGGCTCCTTTTACAAGTTTCAGATCCTTCTTTTTCACTATCCTAAATAAAACAATTTGTTTCTACAGCATATTAGACTTACTATCAATACCTTGGAAGCTTTGAAGCTGTGACTTGGTAAGGAGAAACTATCAAACTGTCTGTAAAGGAGAAAAAAACCCAAAACCCTACCCAAAACTGAACCTCTGGATCTGGAATCAACAATGAAGTCTCAGAACTTCCAAAGAGAAGCAGAGTTCTGGCAGACCCCTGGGCTTAATGTTTCAAGTTGATTAGTTGGCATGTTTCTGAAGTTTCTTACATGTAAGGAAATTTTGTATTTCCTTTATGTCTGAATAAATGCATACTTCTTTGTTTTGGCAAATACTTTTCTAGACATTAGATGTGCTGGTTTCAGACTAAAGTACAAGGCCAAATAGCCTAGGGTCACTTACATGTTGAGTCATAAAGTATTTTTCTTATCTCTGAGCACAGATATGGCAGGCATAAGTATCTAGCCTAATACTTTTTCTGGAAGACTGCAGGGTTTTTGTGGAGGTTACTACTAACTCTACAGTCTTTATTATGAGCTCTTGATTGCTGGGCAGATCTCATCAGCAAAACTACTCAGTTGAGTAAGAGGTGCAAGATTAAATAAATAGTCTATGACCCTTTATCAATATCATGAGACAGGTCCAAAATTTGATGGACGCAAGTATTAACAAAAACACTGTTGTGAATGTGTTGCTAATCACATATATATCCTTTGTCCTGTCTAAAATGTTGCTGTCTT
>VYZV01037666.1:0-14237 GCA_013401275.1 Pandion haliaetus | reverse complement strand
CGTTTTTTTTTTTTTTTTTTTTTTTTTTTTGAGCTGGAAGGTTTGCCTTCTACACCATAAGGTGTAGTGTGGGTTTTGTCTTTCCTGTTTTTTTTTCCCTGGTTAGTGGGCTTTGATTTTTGTGACTGTTGGGTTCATGTATCAAACTTTATCTTGTTTTTATTAACACAAGCGCAAGGAAAGAGTAGTTTGGCAATAGAACAAGGGAGGAAAGGAGAGGTGTAGGATGATGGGAGAGGTTTAGAAAAGGAGTTAAAGCCTTTGAGGACAATTGATGGAAGGAAAGGGAAGAAACAGAGGAGGGAAGGAAGTAGATACTGAACTGAAGACAGCACAAGGATAGACCTTTACCTTTACCAGACAAAAATAAAAAAGAATCTCTGGAAATCATATAACATGAATTCAGAATGAAGTCTTAGAAATCCAAGTGAGATAATTTGCTCTTATTTATTTTAATTCTGCCATTAAGAATGGCACACAAGAAGTAGAGAAGAAATTAGTATTTTCTAAATTGCAGAATGTGGAGTGCAGTGACAATTTTTCTGGTTTCGCTTTCTTCCCTCTGCCACCTTCTGTAGTAGAGCTCATTTCAGGCTAGTAGATGACTGATGTTAATAGCAGCCAGAGGAAGCTACTGATAGTGTCCACCTGGGAATATATTAATGTGCCAGACTTACCTTTGCCCTTTTAGACACAATATTATGTGGGAGTTCAAGCATATGTGATGATGAAACTGTTTTCCTGTTAAAGGTTATAAGTTTCTTAAGTTTCTTAATTTTTGATTAAAACAATGAGGATCTGTATTTTTGTAGAACAATGTTTTCAGAAATATATATATGAAGCAGCAATCTAATGCATAAAGTTCTTTGGAAGTAATTGTTGCTCGCAAATCTAAATACGCTTTCTTCAGAAGGATCATGGCTAATACACTGCATATCTCACAACATATTGATGAAACCACCCTCTCATGGACTCTGTGGACTCTATACATATGTTTCTAAGAAACAGTGTTGACAAGATACTCTGTTGTGAAGATGGCTGCATATCAGCTGTCAGGATAAAGACCAAACATAGAAACTTAAGCTTCTCATTTCTGTCAATGAATTGATAGACCTAAAAGCAAAGGCAAGGCAAACCCTATTGGACTGCAAAGTATTGGCACAGAAAGCTGATAACTTCCAGCTATCCTAAGATGATGCAGCATGTAAGAAAGGTCTGGTTTCTGCAAAGCTTTGTTTGAACTAGCTGAGGTGGAGAAGAGATGGAAATGAGCCAGCACACTGATCTTGCGAGCAAGAACCTTACTTCATATATCATATTTTCTTCCATATGATGCGTAAAGAAAATACTGCATGGTCTTGGATATGTTCATTCTTTCCAACCAGGAACTTTTAGACTATGGATTAAAGAAAAAAAAACATTTCAAAAGCTAGGAAGAACAAGCAGAAAGTAAGACATAAGATTGAGAATTTCAAAAATTCCCAAAGCAAGACCTTAACTTGCCTTTTGCATTTTTTTCTTCTATGTAAATATATATTAAAAATATATGCAGCTCACAAAAAATGGCATTAGTGTAACATAGCTGAGTTCTCAGCCCCTTGTATATGAGAGCATTTGAACAGGTTCTGTCAGTGAAATAATATTTGAAATGAAACTTGCAGTTGGAAGAAATGCCAACATTCATGTGGTTCACTTTTGAGAACCTAGATGATAAATTATCTGCATTTTAAAAGTGAAAAATAACAGCTGCTATAAACACTACAGTAAAAACACAGAACAAATTTAAAAACAGATGTTTTAGTCTATCAACTTGCATAAAAATTACTGTCCAAACAGATGTGTTCAGAAAGCATTTGTCTGCTAGAAGGTATCTGGTAGTCCATGTATTCACTTAGAATATATCATAATAATTTGTGTCTAGAACAGCTATAGAGAATATACCCTCAGTGAGTTATGTAAGTAGTACAGTGTGGAATGAGGGAGGAATGAAGAATGGGTTTGAGGACTGCTGTCTCCTGGCATCATGTATGTGTCTTTTTCTACCTGGAAATTAGCTTTAAATTTTTTGTGTTGCTTTTGCAGGTGACAATCAGCTCTTGTTATTATGTGTTTCTTCCACATAAATTATATGAGTAATGTACATATATCCACAAGCCAAAGATAGCTAGATGAACGTGAGGCAGTTACCAGAAAAAAATCAAGAAGCCAGATTCTTGAATACAGAAGCTAGGTATTGGCATTATAACTCTGATGACCTAGATTGATGAAGACAAGCACACTTCAGATGAAAAGGTGTTTTCAAACTGTTCTACTTGCCTGTTTTCTTAGAAATGCTATTAATATCTCAAATACGCCATAATATATTAATGAAGAAAAAGCCGTCAGTGAGCTTGCATCCTTGTCAGTATTGCAATACATTACTCAGTAAAAATAAAATACTTACTAAAACTAAGTTGTAGCACAACTGTTCTCCTTTTTAAACTTTTAACACCATTTTTCATGGTGGTAGTGTTTTCTTTAAAAAAAAAAAAAAAAGTTTTATTTTTCATCTGAGAATACCATAGGTAGTTCACAAAATTTGAACAAGCCTCAGATGTGATGCTTACATTACTGAGGTTAGAGGAAGAGGTGCTTATCTCTAACTAAGCAAGTCTTTCCTCATTAAATCATTGCCAGGTGTAATATATATGTTTCTGTTTTCTTGGTGTAAAACTGAGATCCACAAGTGGCTTTCATTGATTACAAGGCGGTTTTCAAATCTAAATATTAATCTTTCAGTTTATAGGAAGGTTATTGTATCTTGAGGTCCCTTATTCCTTGATGGTTTTAGCTGCAGACTAGAAAGTAACACTGAAGAGTTGCTGGCTCCTGGCAATCATTCTTGCTGAGGACAGGGCACTGCGAAACAAGGATGAACTGTGAAGGTCTGGCAGAGAAGTCAGTGAACTGTGATACAACCTCTATAAAACTTTGCTGACTCAAGGCAGCTAATTGAACATTTATGCTATAATATCCATTGATGGGATGTGGTTATGCGTTGCACCTTATTGGATTGCATTATTGTAATACAGTACAGTCAGTACCTTTCTCTTGATATGTTCTTGTTCTTAAAAAGTTGGCTTCAACAAAATAGCTTCTGAATATTGAAAAGATGTCAACTTAAAATCTAGTTGATCTAAAAATAAACTAGAAGTAGTTTTGGATATACTTGAAACTTTTTCTGCCATTTTTTAAACATACAATGATAATATGGACTACTTATATTTGCCAGTCCTTAACATAATGTGTGCTGAGAAAAAAACCCCTCTTATGTAGTATGGTAACCTTTACTAATGCAGTTACTTCCTGTGTAGAAGATCTCTCTGTAAAAATTCCATGGATTTATTTTAAATTGACTGTGCAATCGTGCTGTACTTCCCTTCTATCTCCATCCCTCCATTGTCAGTGCCTCTATTCTCTCTGGTTTGTTCAAGATTTTTTGGATATCCTAAGGCATTTCTGTATTTCTGTATTCTGTTTGTAAAAACTACAGCTATAATTGATGCAAGTCCTGTCCAGTTAAGTGTTTGTATACATTTTATTTAATGCTTACCAGGCTTCATACAGTATGTCTGCAATTGTTCCACACCCAGTAAGGAACGCCAAGTAAATTCATCATCAGGGAGATAGTCAAATGCAAGGGACGTATGTGGTTCATATTTTTCTTTTCCTTTTCTTCTTGTCTCTCTGGGAGGGCACTTTAGTCTAAACATGCTTCTGTGGCTTATTTCAGAATATCCTCTTCTCCTCCCAAGTCCTAAATTGCACTGGTTAGGAGAAGGTTGGTATTTGCCCCAGAAGTGAAAACTGGGACACCTGATGTGGGGGTCATTCTGTCTAGCTGGCTGTCTTTGCTCCTGGATGAGTAAAAAACACAACCAGAGACTGGAATACCAGAAGCTTCTAATTCCTTGGTTTTCTTCTGTCATTAAATAACTTGCTAACAGGACTGCTAGTTTTCCCCCCAGTTGTTATATTTTAATAGTAAAAAACCTAGTGAAAATGTAGTTATGCTGGGAAAATATTGACTTCACTGGTACTCTTATCCTTTGTTTTTAATTAAGATACTCATTTAGACTTGATAGTCATAAGGAGCTATGAGAACAGCCGTTATCTTGAAGCAAAGCTTTCAGATGTGAGTACAAACACGAGAATCAGTTGTAGACAGTACGCAATTGATAACCTGTTGGTTATGACAGCCTTGTTCATCCCCTCAGTCATTCCCAGGGGGCCAGAGGTTCAAATTGCAAGTTTAATTCTGCAGCTTTCTGGTAATCCAGTGCTTTTCCAGCCCTTATGTCCTCATGTGCCCTGTGCTGCTTACAAGTCATAGGTGGGTGATGCCAGTGTTTTAAGACAGTGTTTTGTTGTGGTGGTTTCTGATGGCTGGCATTGATGGCTGCCCTCAGCCCTGCTTTGGTGTGCTCAGCACTTTGTGGCCTGGAGTTCATCTGTGCCTGTGAGCTCAGACTGGTGTTAGTTTTTGAGCTATACTGAACAAATTCACAGCCCTTGTGCCCAATGGCAAAGAATAGGTTGCAGGTATGGCATAGCTTGCTTTATTCAGTGCGGTGGTTTAAATGTTGGCCAAAAGAAATCCTGTAATATATACTGTGGTTTTGCTGTGCTGTGGTCTAAAGGCTGGCAGATCGTTCAAACCTAGACAGAGCTCAGAGCTCCCTGTAGCACGCTGTGCTCCTCTCAGCGTGGGAAGATTACTGGAAGTGTCTCCCTGTGCATGACCTTTTGTAGAGGGGTCAGATGGCGGGTGCTTTGTGGGCACAGAGCTTCTGGTGGGAGTCGCTGAGTTGAGGGATGAGCTGTGGGAAACAGCTGGACCTTCTAAGCAGACTGTAGCAGCTTACGACTGTTAGCCTCATAACTTAGGTTCTTTTCTCTATGCTAGTTTTTAAATGGAAGAATTAAAGCCTTGAGGAAGAGGGCTGAACAGATGCCAGATATAGTCCTGCTCCTTTTTGTGCTGAACAAACAGGTTGGCAGTTGAATATGAAGATTTTGTGTAGGGTCAGGTAAATGGTATGAATCCACCTGTCCTCTTTTGCGTGTTCTAGGGATCTCTGTCCTTTCCCATTTATTTGATCTTGCTTTTGATACTGTGATAGCAAGCGTAGGGGGAGTAGTGCTGTAGGAGATGGACTGAAGCGAAGAAAACATTTGAAAGTAAGGAGGTCAGATATGAAAATGTTACATATGCTAAAAATTAGAGATGGGTGACCTCAGGTTCCAGAGAGGAGGCTAATGACATGAAGCCTTTTTGGGTTTTGTTCCTCCTGAGCTTAAAAATTGACTTTTCAGAAGTGACATTTGAACAGATTGAACACAAGAGGTGTGGAATAGGTGTCTCAACTGAGGGAGCTGGAAAGCTTAATGGAACTGTCAGTAGTAATAGAGAAAGCAGCTGGTATAGGAAAAGATACAGTGCAGTTTCTCACAGATTGCTTATTTGAGATGGTGTTGGGACATCAGGAACAGATGTCTGAGAGGCTGAAAATACCTACTCTACTCATGTTGAGTTTTAACTTTAATTAAATAATTCCTTCAACTGGATTCTTGGAACACTGAATTGCGTGCTATTTTAAATGAAAATATCAGGATTATGAAACTGTAACTTAGTTATTGAAATGTGAAAACTACTGGATCTCTGCTCTTGCAACTTATTTATTTATTATCTCCACTTGTTCTGTGCTTACATTTTTAATTTTTTTTTTTTTTTTCCCCTAATAGCATTGTCGTCTATTAGGTGCTTGGATGAATTGTGATGGGTCTCTTCTGTTTTAAAGAGTATTTTACATTTATGAGTTGGTTTATTCTGCCCCCTTTCTGTATGCATTTGCCAACAGTGGGTTCAGAGGTTCAGTTAAGTTGTTGCATGTTTATACTGCTGAAGGAAAAAATGACCACGTTATGTCTTTCCCTTCAGGGGAAAGAAGTTCTCTTTCTTGAAATCCTTGCTACTGAATTTCTTCCTGAAATTCTTCTCCTGCATCATTTCCTGCTCTGTCATTGTTTCAGGGACTGCACAGTAGGCAAGCTGGCTGTTGCAGTTGTAACAGCAAGCGTGGCATTTACTAGAGTTGGCTAAGGAAACGCTTAAAATTATTGCTTGTGTTTTAGTCTGTCATTAAGGAGTTTTTTCTCCAAGTGTATTTAGGTTGTGGGTTTTTTTGGTTGTGGTGGTTTTTTTGTTTGTGGTTTTTTTTTTTTTTTTTACAGTCCTTTTGCCATACTGTCTGCTTGTCATTGCTCAGAATGAAATGAAATGCAGAGAGGGCGCTTTGTCAAATGCTGCAGTGCAGGACCAGTGTGAGTACTGAGGAGTGTGGTGAAAGCAGGTAGTAGGGTACCAAAGAGCACTGCAGAGCAGGAGTGACCTTCAAATGTCAAATCTCTGTTAGAAAACAGGACTTAACAGTTTGTGCTCCCTGAAGTGAAGGAGAAATACTTCTTTACAATGTTTTCTTTTGAGAAACAATAAGTTTTTAGGAAAGGCTGTTAAAAAAAAAAGCATCTCTCTGTAGTTACAGTTTTCAGTTGGGACTAATATTTTTTGGGGGGATTCCCCCCTCCCCCCATTTTTTTAGCTTAATTATTTCTCATTATAATTTGGGTGTCTCATATAGATGCAATGAGTGAGAGGAGTTACTTTGTTGGGGAAGAGGGGGAATAATGGTATACAATCTGAAGCCCTCAAATCATATCTTGTCTGTTGGAGGTGCCAGATAACAGCTAAGGAGCAGCACCTATTAAGACCATTTGCAAAGAGTTATAACATTTGGGAATAAACTAAAAGCAAGCTACAAACAAGTGGTTAAATAGAGAAGTACTTAACACAGCATTGATTTTTTTTCGTAATTAGGGACAAGGAAAAAAGCTAGAAGGAAGATTTTTTTGAACTGCACTTGAGGAAAGACATTGAAATAAATTCTAAGTCATTACTGAAGAAAACTTAGTGCAGTAGAGTAATTTTGCTTGCTTGTGATTTTTAAAGCTGAAGACTTTTGGTAGCCGAAGGAAAACATATTGCTTATCACTGCTAATTGAGGAAATGGTTAAGCTATAACAACTTGATCTTTCCTTCTCCCAAGTCTCCCTGTAGCATTTCATTATTATGACTATGGACGTTCATGAGGATATTCATAATGTAGCCTAAATGTTCAGGCACTAAAAATAAGATTTGGGATTCTAGCTGGTGCTGGAACCATTACACTTGAAGTGTAATAGAAATCTCACAACTTAATGTTATTTCCCATATTGTGGAAAAAAGCCTACTGTTTTGCTATAGTATATTTAATGCTGGTTTTACCAAAGGGGGAGAACGTAAACCTGACCTGAGTGAATCTATAAAAATCTGAAGTAGAAGCAGACTCTACAAGACATTTTATTTGTCTCATTAAGTTAATACATTGTTCCATGGCTTGATCTTCTACAGGCAGGTGATTCTGCTTCACACCATTGATAAACAGTGATGTTGTCAGCATGTGTAAAAGAAACTAGTTTTGCTATCATATTTTCATTATTAGCATTATTTCTTTAATACCCGTGTACTAGTTTATTACAAAAGTGAAGAATTTAAACTTTTATTTCGAAGCTGTTGGTTAATAGTTGTTCATAGCTCAGAAGTTCATAATTTCAGTTATGGCAAAGGAGCTCTTTTTATTTGTGTGGGAGGGTGGATTAGATCAGCAATTTCTGAATTGCTTTTATAACTAGTGTGATTGTAATTGTAGGAATGACAACAGAAATTATGTTAAGCTTTTAAAAAGTTACTAGTGGGTTTGTGCCTTTTTGTAGAGCAGACTGATTGCTTTTGTATTAATGATGTCAAATTTTATTTAAAAGTACCTGCTTGCCAGCTGATCAGCCAATGTGACTCTTCTCAATAATTCAGTAAGATATAACAAGGGATTTGACAGAAACATATGTAATGTAGGAGGCTCCTGAAAAATACCATTTTTCATAATTTTAAAATGGAAATTGATGTAGTACTGAGTACAGTGGAAACTAATGTGGTAGGACTGCTGGTGCTGAGTGGTGTGAATTGTTCTATCTGTTTTCTTTGAACATCCATCTAAGGTTTGTATTAGTAAAGTAGTTGTTAGTGTGGGAGAGGCTGTGTTTTCAGTGCGGGAGAAAGTTTTTGCACGTAATTGCATAAAAGCTTACTTTCCTGGAGTTTGGAGTGGTTGAAAGTTGATAATGGGGCAGCAAGTGAGCTTCTCTGTGCTGGACAAGCTGTCAAGTCAGGACTGCTATGTACAATGACTAATGCATGCGACCGTGTTGTGGATGAATGGAATGCACCTCACTCAAAGAGAGAAGCAGCATTATGTTTTATTGAGGTAAAATAATAATTTGAGAGAGTTCAATAAATTTGATGGAATTTAACAAAGTTTAACAGTGGTTTAACAAGGTTCATAAGTTTGTTTGATGGCAAGGTTCGCCTTATTAATTACTGCATGGAAGAAATATACAAAGGAAAATTGAGTTAGAATTGAGTTAGAATGATTGACACAGAGTCTGGAGACGCAAAGAGTGAGGAAGATCCTCCTGTTGAGTCACAAGGTTCAGAGTGGATGCCTTGCTTTCTAAACTCCTTATGGAGCCTAGGTGTGGCTAGGCCCAATCATAGACTTGGACAATGGTTTATGTGTAATGGAATTATCTATGCAATGTTTATAAAAATATTGAGTGGCTACATGGCTTAGTAATGTTTCATTGGTATTAATTCAGCATGCTATCAGTCACGTACCGAGGATCTGTTGCGGGTAAGGGATCTCTCCACCTTGGGTAAGGAAGGATCTCTTAGTCTCACGTAAGGGATCTCAAACCTCGAGAGGCATCCTTGCTCAAGGGGAGATTGCCTGGCATGCAGTCCAGCTGCAGTTCAGGAAGAGCTCCAGTTGGGCCCGTCCTGCTGGTAATATTTATAGAGTGAAGTAGCTGTCTGCTAGTCAATAGTACAGACAAGATAGATTCATTTTAGGTGTAGTATCTTGTCCTGTGCTTTGGTTATATTGCATTTTTAGGTTTCAAAACCACCTTTCGAAATAGTTTTCTGAGGCACCTTCACTCCCTTGTGTGTGAGCCAGGAGCTTTCCAGCTCGCAGGTTTACCACGGGGTGAGGCCTGTTGCTCCTTAGCCAGCCTGAACCAAAGTACGGCTAGGGGTCAAGTGTATCCGTCACAGACCTACGGGTAGTTTCCATGTAACACTCACAGCTGCAGAGGAAACGGGTCTCTTTCCCGCTGGGTGGATGACTCTGCAAAGTTCCTCTTCTGCCCAAAGACTGACCGCTGCATTATTCTTTAGCTAGCTACCACTCTTACTATTGTATAGGCTATACTGGGATGCGGTGCTGAGTACTGCTATTGGCCAGCGATGGGAACAAGGAAATGAAGATGACAGAGCAGTAGTTCTGACTTGACACCAAATAGGGGAAGGCTAGTTCAGCTGAACTAGGTTTTTAAAGTGCAAATCAGCAATTCTTCCTTGAGGAAGGAAAGTGAGAAATTACAACTGATTTTCACTCGCACTTTCTAAGGGCAGCTTTTTTCACTTTGCCCAATTATGTTGATATAACAATCACTGAGGTTTTGGGGGAACGATTCCTGTTTATTTTGCACCATTGCCGTGGACTGTGGTATAAACGTGCAAGACACTATATTTCTATCTAAAAGCAAGTGAGTTAGAGAATAAAGAACTCATATCTGATGTTTAACTTTTTTTTTTTTTTTTTTTTAATTTTAATTTACTGATCATAAAGGAATATATGTTTTGAGAAATACCAGAGCTACTTGATGTATTTTCTTCAAAAAAGTAGTTCTGGAATGGAATTGTTCACATAGAATGCAAACAATTATAAGAGGATGTCTGTCCTGATTTTCTAAGTCTTCATCCATGGAAATACATCAAATGTAAATCAGGTTAAATATAATTTTTGGAAGGGTTTTAGCTTCCAGAGGAATGTCATGTTCTTTAGAGTCTCATGTCGGTAACTTGCACAGAATTAAAAATCTCTGACTTTCTTCCAAATAACAATGTTGGAAAAGCAGGTTAGGAGAAGAAAATGTAAAAGTTATTGCACAGTTAAGAGGAAAAAATGAGCATGGCTTATGTCTCTTTGTAGGCTTTTATAATGATTTAGTAGTTAGAAATTATTTTGCATATTCCAGTTGTTGTTTGCTGATATAATTAGCATGAATGTATTTTGTGGTTTGGGTCGAGCTGGCAGATGGTGTCTGAAACGACCTCCTTTGCTTTCGTGGTAGTTTGTACCAACTGCTTTTATGAGACCAGAAGATGACCCACTGTTTCACATTCTTACTGCTGAGTGGGGGAGACCCACTCCCAACTGTCTGTTCCTTCTATATTTTTTTCTCCTGGTTTAGCAAATTGAATTAGTTCCCTCTGAGTTTGATGAGCACTAGAGAGGATCCAAGGGAAGGGTTGTGACCATACAGCAGGGCAGGAAGGAGGGAAGAGGAGCGGTGGTGACTCCGAAGTTTGGATGAGGTTGTACAACTAGCTGAGCTGTAGACACGAGGTGAGGTTAACTGCGCTGTGTTTTGTGAAGAAAATCTAAGATACGTAAGTGTAACCCACACTTAGCAGTAAGCCTAGCACACCAGTTTCTGAAGAAGAGGGAAGTGATCGCTTGTCTCAGTTAATACTTACCTGAGGCCTGTTTATGATCACTAGTTTACCACTCATGCTTCTTCCTCACTTATTTAACCATTGTAGTAGAGGTTGTGAAACAGTGTGTCCTGGTTGCAGCTGTGATAGAGTTAATAGTCTTCCTAGTAGCTGGCATAGTGCTACGTTTTTGAGCTAGGTATGAGAAGAATGTTGATAATGCACTGATGTTTTCAGTTGTTGCTAAGTAATGTTTAGTCTAAACTCAAGGCTTTTTCAGCTTCTCATGTCCAGCCAGCAAGAAGGCTGGAGGGGCACAAGAAGTTGAGAGGGAACACAGTCAGGGCAGCTGACCCAAAGTGGCCAAAGGGATATTCCATACCATGTGACGTTTTTAGGAACTGGGGGGGGCATCGCCGCTCGGGGACGACCGGGTGCGTCGGTTATTGGGTGGTGAGCAATTGTGTTGTGCATCACTTGTATATTCCAATCCTTTTATTATTACTGTTGTCATTTCATTAGTGTTATCATTATCGTTATTAGTTTCTTCTTTTCTGTTCTATTAAACTGTTCTTATCTCAACCCATGAGTTTTAGTTCTTTTCCTGATTTTCTCCCTCATCCCACTGGGTGTGGGGGGGAAGTGAGTGAGCGGCTGTGTGGTGCTTAGTTGCTGGCTGGGGTTAAACCACGACACAGTGCCATCAGCAGCTGCTGTTCATAATGTGGCATAGTGATACATTATCATCTGCCATCAGTCTGTCAGTTTTAATTTCACTGAGCACAGGACTTTGGTAGGGTTGTTTGTTAGCTGTTCTGCCGGGGTGATGATCTATGGCAATGAAGTGGAGGGGAGCAGACAATGGGAAGACATAACGGCTTCCCCTGCCACAGCATGCATTAGTGGCACTTGTGATTTGGAGCCTGCAGGTATTGAGTAATAAATGTGACTTTTAATATTTTTAAATGGTACCTGTTGTAAGTTTTTCAAGATTGGGAATGCAGAAATATGTTCTGAGAAAGCACGCATAGATGATGGAATGCTTTTACAGACTCATTTAGATTCCTGTGTACTTTTTGAATATTTCCCTGCTTGCTCTACATGAATAATTTTTTGTTTATTTTTATTTATTTATTATCTTGTGGCAGTGTTTCTGGCACATTACTCTTCCAGGAAGACTAGGGAAATTTGGAACTAATATCTCGAGGCTGATACTACCGGAGGAGAGCATCCTAGGTGAGCATCCTCATACATAATGAAGGAACAAAGAGGGTGCTTTTTCTGCCTGCTGGTCACCTTTAAGCATATCAGGAGTGATATAACTAGATCTGTACACAGCATGCCTGAGAATGTTGAGTGTACAAAATATGGCAGATTTGCATTTTCACTTGTAGGCTTTTATATTAGCAGGTGGTAGGACGGAATTCAAGAATATGGTATGAGAGAAGTGAATGAGAAAAAATAGTACTGTGATTATTCCTCTGTAATTGAAAAATAAACCCCCAAATGTCAGACCATACACCATCACTTATGATACTTAGTAGTGTTGGAAAAAGAAAAGACCAAATGAGAATAACAGAAGCATCAGAATTACTCTCTACAGTTCTATCCCTGCTGATAAATACAATAAAGCACTATGCCATTACAGTAGCCCTCGGAGGGTATGGTTTAAGGAGTTTTCTTGAACTGAATTAAGGGCATGTTGTCAACAAAAGGGGGACAATTTCCTCACATGCTACTCACTGCTCCTCACTCCTTCCTACTTTGCTATGACTCTGATGCCCTGTTGATTGCATGGTAATGGAATTCAGCTCACTAAAATGGCAGAAAATTAACCTGGCCAAAAAAGATGAAACATCTTTAAGTATATATGAGGTCTTGGTATCTTTCTTGTTAAGTACTCCAGCTTCAAAGTACTCCAGTTACATCTTTGCTGCTTCCTGTATGTGCTTGCTTAGACTATTGAAACTACGCAGCTATCAGGAGAAAGTGTAATGCTCTATGTAGCTGAAGAGAATGATACGAATGTACTGTCAAAGTGTGGTCTGATGTTGGCTTTTCTGTCGGTCACCTAATAAGCCTTGGAAGAAGTAACCAACTCATACTTTTCTTTAAGGATATGGTCAAGATGTTGACAAACTAGTTTTGGTGAGAAGTAGGAAAAAACCCAATCTTCGCTAATAATTAGCTTACACTATGTATAGTCCAGTGCAGGAGGGTGTTTTGCTCTGGTTGGTGGTTGGAAGTCTAGCTAGTAGAGTGGTTTATTCTTGACTGTAGTGTCAAATGATTCTTTAGATCTCTGTTTACTTAGTTTTAGGTAAGTTTACTGAAAACCTTTTGGCATGTCCTGTTGCCAAGCTGTTCTGCTTGTCTACTCCTTCATCCCTCCATTTCCTCTGTAAATTGTCCCTCACTTGTTGGCAGCAGCGTGGTCATAATAAAACGGAGGTTCTGTCTCCATAAACCATGATGTGTGACTGCTCTAATTAATTTTCAGCAACATCTTTCTATTGAAAACTTTTAGGTTGGTGACATCTTTTTATTAAGAGAGTTTATGAATCCTGTCTAACCTTTTATATTTCATGTTTAATAATTAAAAATGAGGGAAGAGCTAAGTAATGGTGAAGACAGTTCAGTGATTTAGCTATTTTGTTCAACAATTACTAGATACAAAATAGTGCAGATTTTATAGCATAGAATTTATGATTCAGTTGTGTGACTTAAGATACCCCAAAGTTTTTACAGTCTGTCTTAAAGCAACCTTGATTTCCAGTAAGCAGTAAAAATGAATTGGAAAGAACTCCAGTGGCCAATTTGCTGGCACTGACATTTAGTCCTTTTTATTTATATGCAGGTCAACTCCCTGAAGTTCCCTGGCTTACCACTATAAGCTGTTACTGTTGGGCATGGGACCATATTCGCCTGTGAGGTGCAGACTCATCAGAGTTCACCTACATAGATAATTTCCCTGGCCTTTAACTTGGAGACATGCAGCCCAAATACTTCAGGCTGAGATAACAGACTCCTTTTGTCTGTGTAATTGGCTCAAGATATGACTTGAATGATATTCCTAACTTCTGTTCTCTCATTGTTAAATTGAGCAAAAAGCAGCACTTAAGGTAGCTGAACTACTCTACAGCTACTCTAATTGAAGCTAGAGTAGTTTTGTAATTTGAGCTACTTCTATTTGCAGTCTGTTTTGTGCTCTGATTACCTGAATAGTTTGCCTGATATTCCCGCCTGGAGGTGTTTGGGCCATCCCTTGGTTTGTCATCAGCAATTGTCTCTTCCTCAGCTTTTGTGTTCATGCTGTTGTTCAGGGTCACTCTCTGTGCCTTTGTTATTTGTTTTGTTAATCTTTCAGTCCCTGAAAGTATTTTATCTCCAGGTGAAATCCTAACTTAACATCAGGTCTGGCATAAAAACTCAGGGTCATATTGGTTGTCTCATGGCTGAGTGCTTTTCTGTATACAGTCTGTAATTCTTGGCAGCAAAAGAGAACTCTAAAAATTTGCAGATGTTTGATGTATGAACGTGCCTC
>VYZV01037665.1:18862-30964 GCA_013401275.1 Pandion haliaetus | reverse complement strand
GGTCCGACAGTTTGGCGCGCGGGTCCGACATTTTGGGGTGGCGAATTTACCAGCAGCTTCTTAAAGGGGCCGCCTCTGCAGCCCCCCCTCCCCTGTCACCAAGGAAAACCGCGCCACACAAACCCATAACAAAAGCTTAAGCAGCAGATTAGTCTCTTAAGTAGGGTAAGTCTAGCCCACTAGTTTAGCAGTGCTTAGTACCATCAGTGTTACTATGTGATGTCCAAGTTCCTCTGTGAATCTATGTCTAAGCATTTGATAGTCAAGCTGCTAACCTCTCACTTTCAGAAGCCTTTTTGAAAATGCCACTCTGAAAATGTTTTCTAGCAGCTGTGTGGTTGTAAAGTATGTTTTCTCTCTGACATACTGTACCTCTTTCCTAATAATAACTACTGCTTTAGAGACTCATTCCAATATCTGTACTGTGCCCACTTGTGAAGTACGTTTATGGAAGCTTTGCTGTGTGGTAACCTAAGCAGGGCGGATGCATCAACTTGCAGCTTTACTACAGGTACTTTTGAGTATATGCATTAAAGACTAAAACACTGAACCATCTATGTAGGTTTTTCTGTGTAGGAAAAAATGCCCTTCGAGCAGAAAATACTATATAGAGAATAAGAAGGAATTGTTAATTCTTTTGGGACAAAGCTCTGTTTCATTCCTTCAGGTCACTAGAAAGATCATCCGGCGATATGTTTCTCCAGATGGCACAGAAAAAGAGGAAGTCCTAATGCAAGGAACACCACAAAAACCTGTCACTGTTGAAGAAGGAGATGGCTATTCCAAAGTTGTAAAACGGGTTGTGCTGAAGAGCGACAGTGAACAGTCAGAGGTCAGATCATCTACTTTCCTTGTGATTGTACAAAGCAGCAGTACACCAACAGCGTACTTAGTAACCACATCTTACTCATGCCAACAACATTCAGTTTTGAATGATACTTTTAAAAGTTTCCTGGCAGATGGAAAGGCCTCAAAATAAAGACCGTGAAAAGGCAGGGGGTGGGCAGAGAAAGCAGTTTTCTCTGAAGATAAGTCAGGGTAAAGAATCTGTGATTTGTGAGAAGTACCAACTTCATAAAGAAAGCAGCTTTGTACTAAGATGACATATAGATAAATGGCAAATCTCTACATGTTATTATACCTCTTACTCTAGTAAGAAAATTAGCGAATGTTGTAATGAAGTGATCTGATGTTCTCGAGGCTTCTACAACTAAGCCCTTCTAAAAATATATACAGTTGTGTTAGGTTTAACTTACTGGTGTGTTCTTTGCTTTGGAGAGGAAAAAAAAAAAAAATTACTTCCTTGCAAACTGTTTGTAGAGCCAGGGAGTTAAAAAGAAAAAACAACCTGAAAAGGTAAGTGCTTTTCAGTTTACATTTTCTAGCCTTATTTCACCACATAGCCCTATAGACATTTGTATCGGCACCATTAAGGCCGTGACAGAGGGCCAGAACCTAGTAACGGGGGGTTGCTTTCAGCAGTACTGCAGCTGAAAGCAACATTTAACAAGCGGTCATTAGAAATGCTAAGAATGTGATTGCCATTCTCTCTTGCCAGAATTAATTCTCTAGGAGTAAGGTAACAAGAAAACAAAATAATTTTTTTTAGTTAGCTGACCATACCAGAACTAGTCTTTATCATCTGGAACCCATATACATTAAATTCATATTTTGCCAAATAAAATCGAGTTTGTCACTTTCACGTGGTATTCTAATGTTCTGGTCTGTTGCTCCTGGAAGAGTTCCTTAGTTTTACAAGTGTGGCTCATCTCTCGGAAGAATTATCTTAAAATTAAGATAGGGGCCGATACCACTAATTCGTACTACCTGTGTGAATACAGCAAGGATTCACAGCAAGAGGTCCACTTGTTACTTGGTGTAACTCCAGTGGCCTGGGCAGGTAAGCCAGTATGGCAGCCTGCGCTGTGGTGGAGGGTAGCAATATCCCTGCTACCCTCAGGCTAGCTCAGGTTCCAGAAGCAGTTTTCACCCTGCCAGCATAAAGCTTCTCAGCAGAACAAATTCTCCAGGGCTGTTCCTGCTGTCTGAACTGGAATGTATCCTACAACGTCCCATTCCGGAGCTGTGAAGCAGGTAGGGAAATGTACTCTTGCTATTTTGATGCACACACGTAGAAAGTGAGACGCTTCTTATATTCTTGTTCTCTGTGGCAATGATTAAGAAAGAATGATAGAGTAACTAAAAGCTTTGTTAGTATCCATTATGTAATTCATATCCAGTACACTTCTGCTTTCTAACCTTACAGGTGACCCTGTCTGAACCTGCTGTTTTGCCTAGTGCCTCCAAATTCCAGGCTGAACCAGTGGAAGGCCGGAAGGTCAGCAAAGTCATAAAGACCACTGTAGTGCAAGGAGAGAGAACAGAGAAACACCTGGGGGATGCTAGCTTAGCTACTGATCTTCCATCAGCCAAAGAGGACTTTGAAGAGGTAAAAATGCCTTTTAAATATAAGTATTAAACCAAGCATCACAACATACCTGGGGACAAATTCTACTCTACTGAAAGTTTGGTTGGTGGAGCATCATACTTGGCTACTGAGTATAAACCTCTGTTGTTATACTCACCCATGTTATAAAAGGATTAGTGTATAAAGTGTGTGTGTTGGGGAAGCTAACGTTACAGAATTAGCTATGAAACATTTTAAGATTCTGAAAAAAACCCATGGAAGCTTTAAGCTGTTAGAAATCATGGGTGTGGTGGTTAAAGAAAGAGTTCATTCATACATTACCATGCATGGAGGCAATTTTAGAAAATTACACAGCTAAGCCTACTCTCTGGGTAAGTTGACATATTTGGCCTTGAAAGGAAGAAATAGCTACCAAGCTAATTAGCACCTTTCCTGTTTTTATGCTTTTTCTGATTGGTTTAGACATTTCAGTAATAGAAGAGTGATACTGAATTAATACAGCTTGTTCTGTAAGGAACTGATAGCACTTCCCTCTTAATCCATTTTCTTGTCCCTTTGAGTAACATGTGTAAAACATTTCATGTGGATAAAAGTTTTGTTTATTAGATGCAACATAAGTACTTGGTTTGTTTTTTCAGTTTGACAAAATATCATATGAGAACATAGATGCAACAATGTCAGGGTCTGGATATTTTCTGCCATACAATGGTATTGCAGCTTGCAGGAAGATAAGAAGTGCTAAGCTATCAGGTTGAGATGCCAAATTTCCCATTACAAATACAGACCCAGCAGCCTATATTGGTATATATACCTCTCGGAGAGAGATCCCTCTCTCCCAACAATTACAAAACAAGCAGCAGAAACTGTCACGTAGGTTCAGAGAAGTGGCTTGGGAAATAACACTTTTTTCCCAGCTTGCAGCTTCTAGTTTAGTAAATCAAGAAGCCTCCGGAAGATACCACAGACGAACCCACATCCCGCCAAAAGAAAAATGAAAACACTGCCTTTTTTTCTGTTTTCTATGAAGTATTAGTAACAGCAGATATTCTGTGGAAAAGCTTGCCAGGTTCCATTCCCTGCTTCTCCCACTTCAGTACAGTCAAGGCTCAGGAGCATCGTTTCTATGTATACCCCTACATAGGTATGCATTGTTTCTATGTATGGGGTCTCTGTACTGCTAGCACTGAGAACAGGCAGCTCAAGGTGGCAGTGGGAACAGCTATAAAAGAGTATTTTCTGTGACAGGAAAAAGGTCGCTGTAGCAGCCGTCGTAAAGAGATACAAAGGGTGAGTTCTGCAAGTGTGCTACTGCAAGGCCTTGAGTTGGGCTACTTCAAAGTTGTAAAGAAAGTACCAAGACAATCTTCAATACAATTATTAATAAAAAAATCCCTATCCTATACAAGAAACTGTAACTGATCTGTACATTTGAGGAATATTTGGAAGGGTGCAAACGGCAGGCAGGTGCTTCTCTTATTTGTCTGTTCATTTTTTTCTCAGCATTCAACTTCATTAATATAAAGTACTAAGGTATGAAGAGCAATTATCTTCGGTGCTGGGTTTGTGGTTTTTGTTTTAATTTGAAGTCTATGTTTTAATTCGAGGCTTTGAGCTATACAGGTAACCAAATGAAAGTCCAACTCCCCGCTTTAGTAGAGAAAGAGATCATGAAAGAGGATGGATCAATTATTAAAAGGTTTGGCTTGGCATGTCAATGAACCGTTACTAGAAAAGGATTAACAAACTCATAATAAATGAGTGGATTTAAGAGAGTGTCTGAAGTGAAACCACCAGTAGCAGCTAAAGCTTTATTTGCAAAAGTACTAAAGATTTCTACTAACCTTCTGTCACAGGGAGGGAGGAGTGCACTGGAAAGGTCTACATTCACTTGAAAATTCGACTGTGTGAATTAGGGGTGTGATGGGTTCACCCTGGCCAGCAGCCAAGCACCACACAGCTGCTCCCTAACCCTCCTGTCCCACCACGGAACGGGGGAGAGAATAGGAATGGCAAAAGTGAGAAAACTCATGGGCTGAATGAAGGCAGCTTAATAAAGACACATAACTCCCCAGCCCCCCCAGCTTCTTCCTCTACCCCCTATTTTAATCGCTGAGCATGATTCTATGTAGTACGGACTATCCCTTTGGCCAGTTTGGGTCAGCTGTGTGCCCTCCCAATCTCTTGTGCACCCCCAGCCTAGTCATGGAGGGGGCCAGTGGGGAAAAAACGAGAAAGTATCGATGCTGTGTAAGCACTGTTCAGCAGGAGCCAAAGCATTGGTCTGTTATCAACACCGTTCTAGACCCAAATGGACAACAGTGCACCACACAGGCTGCTGTGAAGGAAGTTCACGGCATCCTGGCTAGACCCAGTACAAAGGGGTATCGCTGCCTAGCTGATGTCATGGGAGGCGATACAAGAGTTAACAGTGTGATGTGCGGTTAACAACGTTAAGCAAGGTTACTTCAAAAATATTTTTTTCTGACCAGCTGACTCTGTGATCATTTGATAATTTGAACATTATCAAAATAGACAAGAGGATATATGGAGATAGATACAGATACATGTATGCGACAGTTGAGTCTTATGAAGAATGAGGCAGGGCAGGTAGGAAAATATTTGGGAGAAAAAAAAAAGCTACTGTAGTACAGCAAGTGTATTCATTCCTACCACACACAACTTGAGCCAAGGCTGCTACAGGCTAGGTGTCTTTTACACACCTTTTCTTTCAGGCCATTTGAATTGACGGTGGCCATTGGGGTGGTACAGCCAACGTTGGCATCTGAAAGCACATCCTGACCAAATGGTGTCTGTAATTGTAACAAGCTTCAGAGTTGTAACAGTTTCAGAGTTAGGGGGATGGTGTCACAAGGACACACTGAGAGCTGGAAGACCCGCTGCATCTGCTTTTGGATGAAGGGTGCCAAAGTGCTCCATCAAACCAAGGGAGCTTTTGGTCATTTAGGTCAAATTAAGAAGCGTCAGCTGTCTGATAAAAATTGAGCTATTCCTGGCTGAGCATGCAGGAATTTCCGGGTGTGCTTGGCTTCCCACGGTCCTCTCTCAAGGACGCTGACCAAAAATTGGGCTTCTGGGTAAGGCTAAGCCAGAGGCACCCAGCTGTCCTATGACAACTACCTTTATTTGCTTAGATCTGGAAGGGACTTGGTGAGGTTTAAGGTTCTGACTCGTAGAGCAAGGTGGTGCCAGTGAGGTAAGAATGTAATTAACAAAATAGTTTAGGACACTAGATTACCACAAATGTAGTTCACTGGCTGTCAGAAGTAAGATTTGTTCAGAAGTAAGTGTTCAAGGAACAAATCGGCCTCAATTACTGTTGCACAGGACAGCTCTGTATGTTGAAGTTAAATACAGCAAATAGGAAGGTCTTGTGTGGATTTCAACATATGTTGCATGTCTGTGTGTTACAGCATGTTTTTGCTGGGCGTCTAAAACCGTATGCTTAATCAGCGCATAGATTAATTGCTGTTAGTTTACATTATGAAAGCCAGTTAAAGCCGTGGTGTGTGTTGTATTCAGAATGCATAACAGGTACCTGACCTCAGCAGCTGGCTTGAACTGCCAGCCACAGTTCTTCTCATGTTACTTTAAATGAAAAAGCCTTAAAACTGCAGCTGAAAAGGAGCATTTTTTAAAAACGTTTGGGAACTGTGGGCTTTTTAAGACAGTTTTCTCATTTATTTTTTTAGGACAACACTGAGTAAAGCCAGCACGCAGAAGAGGACTGTGATGAAGGATTGGTATGGAAAACATGTTCACATAGAAGAGCTGGAAGACACACCAGAAGCACTACCACAGGATGACCTCCAACATGACCTCCAGCAGCTTCTCAGACACTTCTGCAAAGAGGACTGGAAACAGGAGGCGAAGTGAGAAGCTGCCACCCCTCAACACCACCACATAACCATCCATCCCGTACGCAGCATCCATCTTCTCTAGGTGTAGACATTATTACCTACATAATCACTGGAAGACACTGCCATTTCTACTTGTGCAGATGCAGTGAATTCATTTCTTCCCCCTCCCTGTATTTGATTTTCATTTCTTTTTACTTTTTACCCTGTAAGCTAATTTGTGACCAAAGATAGCATCCTTCATTCAGGATGATTTATCCACCGAATCGTCGTCTTTGTGCTGTACTGGGAATTTGTCAGCATCGCCACTTCTTGCTGTTCCTTTGCTTCTGCACTAGCCTCAAGAAATAGCATTTGTCAAGCCAACTTCATCTACAGGCCTCTTCAAGTGACTATGTACATGCATCATAAAAAAGGGAGTTAACGTGTAAACTGTATATAGCAAGAGTATTTGGACTTACAAGACTGCAGAAAACACACTGCCTATGACTACAAATAGCATCATGGAGTACAAGGTCTATTGACACTGCTGAACAGCGATTAATAAAATAACATTAACACAATCAACTGCAAACACAGACTGACTGAGGAGGAAGCACTGCAGATCTACTGCATCCATAAGACTTCCAGTTTAGGGATCTATTATAGTTAAAGGCTCTAAGAGTCAGGCTAAAAACCTGGAAATTCAGCTATTCTCATGAAGTAACAGCTGACTGTGGCCATTAATACTTCTGAGACCTTTGGACAGCCACTTAAAGATTTCCAGAAAAAGAAAAGAAAAAAAAAAAAACCCAATTAGGTAACCAACTTGCTAGCAGCTATATCTATGGCACATTTGCATATGGTATTAAAATCTTTTAGATCTGGACATGTGGCAGGGTGTATTAAACAATTATAACTACAGTAGTTTCCTGTTTTCATCACTGCTTAGCAAACCCCACTGTCTTATTGGTGGTACTTCCTGCTGGCCACTGCACTGTAGATAACTATGGGAGAAAGACTTACCCCCTATACAAGGAGAATAATTAATTCACCGTGTTTTATCAAGATTGCCTCTTATCCGATACATGCATGTGGCATTTGAAGGTCAAAACCAAACCCTCCTATAATCATGTCAGCTTGTTAGCCCTCTTAGCACTGAGCGAGCAGTTTTTATCTTCCAATCAAGTGTTTTTTAAAGAGAAAATGCTCACAATCCTTGGAAGCCAGTTTCTGTTCATATTTTGTTATCTATCTATATATAATATATATATTTCTAAACCAACCCTCTGAAAACCACGATAGCATGTCTGCACTTTTGTTTTCAAAAAAGGGAACATAGAGATCTGACATTTGGGGTGTTCTATACCTTAATATTTAATGGAGGGAGCTCTGTAGCATTTTAGCATATATAATACACACACACACACACACGCGCTAACTAGATGTTTTTAAACAGCTATTTGATTTTTTTAATAGTATACTCAAAACCGGAGTAAAACAAATCCTTTCTCTAGGAGTAATACTTTTTCCACACTTATCTGGCCTTCTACGATTTTATTGTAGGGTTGTTTGTTTTTTTAATGACTCACTCAGTGCTCAGAACAAGGGCACTTCCTCATTAAGGTAAGGATGCCAAAAGCATGAAAACGTCTTGGGAGTTCTGGCTTCCTGCAGGCAAAACAACGCCAGGTGCCATGCTAACGCTTTTTTTGGCAGGCAGAAAAAAGAGGGGGAAAAAAAAGCCTTTTGGCAGCCAAACCGAATGAGACCTGTGATGAAACATTTCACAACGCATCATGGCTTTCTTATTGTCAGACAGCACAGGATGATCTTCAAGGACGGGGCTCTAAAGAAATGCATTTCTGTTGTGTTACTTGCGGTGCAGATGATGTTCTGTGTAACAACATAATGGTTATTCACCTCTTATTTTGATTTTTTGCTGTGTTATCAAAGAACTTGAATACTGTGAGAAGAAGTGAATTTTAAGTTGACGAATCAGCATCTTGTTCCCATGGTGATAACACTAATTGAATATATCTATGAGGGCATGTATTAGTTAAAAATTAAAAAAAAAAAAAAACAACACTAACAATACATAGCTGCAATGTGTACAATGGCTGATTTAACTAAATAAAAATGTACAAGTGTTAAATGTAGAAATAATGGCTCACTCTCTTTTACTGCCAGTGCAGCATAAAAAGGAACAGTGCCCATGTGGGTATGTGCTTTAACTGAACTATCATCATGATAATTCCTCTGTACCCAGCTCCCTAAGATTTTTTTTTTTAATTCTGCTATTCAGCACTGATCAATTGATAAACGTCAGTCTGTTATAAGTCAGATAGATACAAATTTTTTTAAACCACTATTAATAGTTTTTCAAAGGGCATCTAGCCATGTTTTCTAGTTATTTTATTGGGCCTGAAATTGCAGAATTTTCCTTCAAATACAGCCCAGACTGTTTGTTACAGTCAATTACTTTTTCAGTGCCCACTACTGAGAGTTTCTTAAGCAGAGGAAAGACAGGGAAGAAGAGCACATCCTTGTAATGCACAGAAAGATGGCGGTAAGAGTCTGTTTTCTTGCCAATTTAAATTTATTAGATATAAATTTGTACCAATTCTATTATGCAGCTGGATCTCTGGCTAATGTAACAGGTCATGCTGCCACAGCATCCCCACTCTTTGTTACTGCCTCGTGCGCTACCTTCATGGCCGTCAAACCTACATCTTGTGTAGCAGAGAAACCATCAATTTCAGCAGTTTCCCTATTTGCCAAAATCCAGAGTCACCAAACCTCCAAGATTAAGGGACAAAAAGGGCCCAAGTGAGGCACACTCGAACTCGCTGCTGAGACCGGAAGGATGCCCACGGGCCAGACCAGAGCATGGCAGGTATGGGATCAAACCACGAGTCAGTCAGTTGTGACTGACATAGCAAGTCCGTGTCAAGGCTTACACATCTGAGGTGAGTACCTAAGCCAAAGTCTACTGAGTTTTTCCTCTCTTCCACCTTCTCTTCCCAATGAAAGACAACCGTATTAAAAGAAAACCCCAACAATCAAACAAAACCACCTCAAAACCCCACACAACAATTAAACAACCCCACCTTAAAAAGCCACCCCTCCACTACACTACCATGACATTGGCCTGAGGACAACTAGGAGATAATTGCAGAATCCAGCATTTGCAAACCATGAAAAGCAGCTTTTTTTTTCCCCCCCCACAGATATATTAAATATACTCATTAACATAGAGCAGATAAAAATGTCTTTATTTCTTCCACCCTATGTATTTCAGAACGTGTCAGTTGTAGAGCAGCAGTAGTGACACAAATACCAACACAGTACTCGTGTACTCTCTCACTCCAATTTATTTAACGAACTTTGGAAGATTAAGGCCACATAAAGCATAAGCAGTACAGAGGCAGCAGACATGTTTACATGTGGAATGCAATTGCCCACAGCTGAGGGGAAACAGGACTCATGTCAGACACAGGCTATCAGTGTTTTTAAAATGTTTTTAAATCCTAGCCTAACAACTAGTTTCAACCTCACTATCAGTCCTTTCCAAGAGAAACACTATTTTTCTGAAAGACTTTGGCCAGTTCTGCTAAAAAAATACCTGAAAGTAAACACCTTTTATGAAGTCACGTTAATAGATATATTTTTTTTTTTTTAAGCAAACTTAAGTTGTTAAATCTGGGGACTAACCCTGTGCTTGTCATGGCCTGATAAGTGGCAGCAACAATTCAGGTACTAACTCACTTTTCCTTTCCACCTTGAAAAAAGGAAAGGCTTTACTGCTGTATACAACTCTACAGCATCCAGAACCTACCTACTTATAAAACTGAAGAGTTTTATAAAAATGTTTGTATTATCAGGCTTTTTTTTAGTCTGACTGTAAAGCTCTGTAAGCCAGCTCAAAAATACGAGCATTATTAGCAGAGCCTCGGTTACCTTCTGCCTCTCTATTCCCCAGCAAACCCCAAAAGACAACAGTTTGGATCTATGACCAGCAGAGAGCGATTTACAGAGATAATAGCAGAGAGCTATTTTATTTATTTAGAGCTACATTTTAACACCTCTGAGCACCCTGGTGCCAGCCAACACTACTTGGAGCCCCACGCAGAACAGGCAGAGCCACGTGCCTACTGTGGCACTTGTCCCCTTACATTGATTAGGTGGTACTACTTCAGCAAAATGGGGGTAAACTAACAAATGTATCATTCGAGATACCTGTCCAGTGACGTTTTTATTTAGTTGACATAGTCCAGTTTTATGGAATAAGAAAGTGGAGCATCCTGGCAGGACCTGCACATGCTTTCCGAATCATGCTAGCTAGAACACATTTATTTATGACTCAAAGAATTAAATAAGCCAGAAACGCCAGAAAGACTGAATTTACAGCTATAACAACTCATCACATAGATGCATAAGCAATGGATTTTGTCAGTACAAGATACATACTCCACACACCACAGCCTATAATTTCAGGCCTTCAATAGTGAGCAATTTCAAAGAACAACATACTTCCCTGAGGAAATAGATGCAAGTGGCTTCACCTGCATCATCACCTTAAAACCTTCTCCACCACAACCCAGCTACGAACTTAGCAATCGCTGCAACCACACTGGCATAGAAAGCAGCATTTCAGAAAAGCCCAAAGCTAGAACAGCTGTCAGGTCTCGAAATATATGGTAAAGAGGACACCAGTTGTTGCAATTTTTGTTAGTGAAGCAGCAACACCAGAAAAGCGGCTGTATCCCCAACCTTTGCCAGCTTTTTTCAGTCCCCTGCACAGATTTTTGTCTCCTGAGGTCTAACCCTCCTCTTTTAGGTCATGACAGCGGCAATGGGTACAGTGGTACAGTCCACCTCAGCTTTTCCTGTCAGGTCAGCCTCCTCTCTGACTAGCAAGAGAGCAATTAATTAATGCCATCCAGGAGACTGTCAAACACAGGTTGCTTTAATGGGTCTCTACAGAAAAAGGGAGTAAGGCGAGCTATTTTGGAATGTATTTCTGACACACTGCGAGGATACTAGGAGTATCACTCATTCTGCCTGCAGGCTACGAGGCTATTAAGACCCAGGGCTGTGCCCAGAACTGAATCTTTAGCTGCTAAAAAAAAACCCAAACCCCAACCCAAACAAACAAGGACATGCACCCACACAACAACCACCAAACAGAAAACCCACTCACACACACCCCACTACTACAACCCTGGACCCATTTGTCCCATTAAAGCTAACACATTTCCAGGTCACCAAATGGCTAATGAAGGCACCAGCTTTTTGTTTTCAGCGAGCGCCTCCCCTTCCCCTTTAAATGCTTTTCGAATCCACTCCATCACGTCAACACCCTTCTTGGTCAGACTTGAGCTTTTTTTTTTTTGATGAATCTGACACCAGCTTCCTCTATTTACTAAATCAATACCTGAGTGATTGTTACATGAGCCCAAATATAGCTGTTGCTGAGCTAAAGGATAAAACAAGAGCGCACCTGTCAACATACTTCCTGGTAATTATGGGGTACAAATCTAAAAATGGCACACCATTTAAACACACATAACTGAAGTGACTGAAGCACCAGCATCTACTACCAGCTGCAATGCATCAGAAAACACAGTGTGGCCAAAAACCAGCCAGATTTGTGGTGCAACATGACAGCTTTTCCTGAACTAATACAGTTGTGGTAGTAAATATAGACCTTGCAGAGAAGGCACGTGGAAAAACATTATGTTTCATTAGGTGATGCTGAACTTCTATACAGCTGAAGGGTAAAGATCCAACAAGGACTCTCCCCTACATCAAAAAAAA